>JAGFNK010000161.1:0-105511 GCA_025769875.1 Russula earlei | reverse complement strand
TAATCAGGTAATCATTGCGTGGCAGCCACATGGCCACCCAGCCACCAAGGACCCGAAACAGTGGCACAAACTCTTAGAAGCTGTTGCATAAATCATCTGATGTCATCAAGGCTCCAATGACATCATGGCTGACTGAGCAACTCCACAGTGACCTCATAGGCTCACTAAGCGCTCCACAGTGACATCATAATGATGTCATTGCTCCACAATGATCGGTAATGCGCTCAGTAAGCCTGAAACTTGACACAAGCAAGTTTATGCCTCTGTAGTCCTATTGGATGGTACCAAAGAGTCTAGAATAGTCCCAGTTCTTTGTAATCGACCCTGTACACTGTATATGAGCCCCAATGAAGCATGGCAGTCGTCAGACTGTCCATTTGTGATACTCTCATCTTCCTGGGTACTCCCCTGCGACTGCTCAGTCTAAAGATTCCCCTTGTCTCCAAGGTACTCTTCAACGACCGCCTTGTTTAAAGCCCCTTGCTACACTGGCCTCTAGCCTTTGCCTCTGTCTCTTGCAACACCTACCAGTCCCCATCTGGTACCTCCTTGTCATTTGGCTCGTCCTCTTGTTCAACACCGCTTACGCCGTGTATCATCTGTTCCGACCCTTGCCCACCTGCTCCTGAGTCCTTAGTGATCAGCAGTACATGTCTTGACACCGTAGCCTCGCACATACCAGACATTTCCTGCGTGTTCCAGTTCGATCGCCTCACTTCCACCTCGCGAATACTATTTGATATAGTATCTAGTGTGTATATAAGACTGCTGTTTGATGAGGACAAGCCCTAAGCTTGTTCTCCTGTGAAATATCACTGGATTTCGAACTTCAGGACTTGTAGGCTTGCAAGACATCAAGCATATCATCTGAAACCTCTACTACTCATAAGTCTCCTCAACGCGAAGACTTATTCGTAGTTTCCCTTCTCCGCGGAACATATTTGCCTTGGCAGTATCATCTCCGAGATCCCCGAAACTCATGAGGACTTAGTGTCTCGCTCGACTCGCTGCGCTCATCTCGCGTGTGAACCGATTTGTCAGCAACACCGCCCCCCAGTCGGTGACACCAACAGTACCCAACTATGCCCAAGCCTAATAACATAGTTGCAGGAGCAACTAGGTCATGATGAATGTCATGAACCATTTTCCAGAGAGGGCCCTTGAAGGACCCTTCCTTATTAGAGGAAACCCAGCCTCTATGGTGTCACCCTGTTCACATGGACAAAAGGGGTGAGTAGAGGTGTCCACAATATTGCGCACACATTGTTGTGCAAGCAATTCTTGGCACAATCAACATACAGCAAGCCCTACTTAGTGGCAACCCTTCTAGCAGTATAAGACAGTATTATAGGCTTCCTAAGGACCCTTTATGACAACCCAAAGTGCTCTACAAGAGGCACTAACGAAGATACTATGGGCCTTATAACGTGTTATTAGACTAACTCTAATAACCTTAGAATGAACTATAAGGCAATACTAAAGACCTTAATAGAAGTATTAGGGTCAACTCTAAAGACCCTAATAGTACTATATAAGGGGCCTTATAGGCAACACTACTCCACTGACAACTACCTCAAGTCCCCAATTGACTGGCCCTAAACTAACTAACAGTAAATGGATCAGATGCTTTGCACGTGCACTAAGCAGTGAACATGTGGACTCTAAAGGCCCTTACTCATCATTATGGGCCTCCTTACATAGCAGCTTACTGAGCATGACTGAGCATGCTCACTAAGCATACCCCGGCTTCTTATTCATCCATCTATTGTGCTTGATAACAAGGTTATGACTTGTTCCCTATTTAGCAGTTCTGTTGTAGTATATAAGCATTCAATAAAGCAGCGGACAGTCTTCAGACTGTCCATTTGTTTATGGCACTCTCTATCCCTGGGATACTCCTTTAAGGACCGTCCCCTTGTGATCATTCTGGCCTCCTCCCTGTGTAACTTCTCGATACTACCAGTAACTGTACCTCTTTGGTACTTGGTACTGCTTTGGACCCTACTTCTTGCTCATGCTATCTTGGACATCTATCAACTCATCTTTGAACTTCTCCCTCGCTCTTGAACTGGATTGTTCAACAGTGAGTCATGACATGTGGTGCGTGGTATGCGTGCGATCTGTCCGCCCTTCAGGGCAACGATATTTAAGAGTCCATCATGTAGCTCTATGCAGTAGCCCTCTCTGTCAAGGGCTCTGAGTGATACAAGCATGTAGGCAACCTTGGTGGCATGTAGGACCCCCTGGAGTGTGAGCATGTGCCATCCTCCTGCATTTGGTATCAGAATTGGTAGCAAGCTGATGCCAATCGCCAAAAACTGTTGCTGATTTGCAGTAAATAGGGTGACCAGAGGGGAAAGGGGGTGATATCTGACAAAATCCCCCTTATAGGGGCTGATGTGCCTAGTAGCTCCAGAGTCATAGAGCTCAATGCAAGTGTCGCTGCCAGT
The DNA here is from genome assembly GCA_025769875.1 of Russula earlei. NCBI lineage: Eukaryota > Fungi > Basidiomycota > Agaricomycetes > Russulales > Russulaceae > Russula > Russula earlei. The sequence goes on along the minus strand of JAGFNK010000161.1, from coordinate 103,061 downwards.
GCGCATTCATAGAACCATTGCCACAGCTGTCTCCTCCATCATCTCTGTTGTGTCTGAACACTCTTCATCAATTGACACCAATGCCTCATCTGACTCTCTGCATTGGAAGGGGTCCAGGTCCGCACCAGGAATGTGCATGCTACCCTCTGCCTCCTCAGCCAGCCAGAACCCATCCGCTTCAACAGTGTCTTTGGTAATGGCATTTGCTGACCCTACTGGCTTAGTCTTGGATTTGGTGGGTGCTGTTACGATGTTGTGACCGTAAGAGCATTAGCTCAAGGTTCAGTGGGGCCAAGTCCCTGTGAATTGGTTCAAGGGTTCGGTGGGGCCGGCTCAAAGAGACCGGATCAGAGGTTTAGCATCTCAAGGCTGAGTCAGATAATGACTCAGTCCGCAGACAGAGTTGATCTCCTGGTTTCACAGAAGAGGAGGATGATGAGAGAGAGGCAGAGGAGGAAGAGAAACACAAGGGTTCCTTGAGGTGTGCTTAGGTCAAGCAGAGTATAGGCCAGCACAAACAAGTTGTGATTGAGACAGTGTACAAGGCAAGGGATGCAACAGGAAATGGGACAAAGCTAAGCTTGGGGCATTCCCCAGCTTCTATAGGCACTTAAATACTGTATGTAGTGAGGCTGTACAGTACTATATGCAGAACAATAGATAAAAGTGAGCCAATAGCAAAAGAAACTGAAACTCAACAATAGATAAAACAATAGATGAAACACAATGAGTTGAAACAATAAGGACCATCAGCATCAAGGGATGAAACAGTAACCAAGGGATGGGGGTGACAATAAAGAACAATAAGGAGTAGTTTTAGGGACGAACCAAAAGAGGGGTAGATCACAACAGGTGCTGAGGTACTGCCAGACATTGGTCCTGACTGTGCTGCCACATTCTCCTCCTTCTTTGGGGAGCAGCACTTGCATGCCCAATGACCTAACTTGCCACAGTTGTGGCACTTGCCCTTGTGACACTGCTTCTTCATGCCATTGGACCCATGGGCAGCAAGAGCTTCATCAGGCTGCTGGTCCTTCTTGCCAGAGCTGGAGCCTGTCTGGCTGCACCCGCAGCGGTTCTTAAGTCTGTCTGCCTCTTCATATATGTAAATGATGAGGGTGTCCATTGGCATGGAACTGGTGGGGTTAGATATGTGAGCGGACATCAGGAGTTGGGATGCAAAGCATGCCAAGTTGTCCAGGAGGCTCCAGAGGATCGTGCATTGGTATTTGGCATCTGAGATGCTGACCCCTGATGTGCACAGCTCCTTGTGCTTGTAGCAGAGGTCTTGTAGGAAAGTGTGGACATCCACACCCTTGGTGCATTGGCTCTCAAGAAACACTTGAAGCTGGTCACTTTGGGCATACTCACTCTTTATCTTAAATTCTAGGGCAACTTGCTTCCAGCATTCCTCAGCAGAGGGTAGGTCAGCCATGCATACTGCAATTGAGTCAGGAAGGCATTGACAGAGCAGGAAGCAGGCAATGCAATCGCTCTGATCCCAGGTCTTCATGGCTAAGTCTTTATCTGCAGTGGGGCTCTGAGGGTTTGCCATGGTTGGGCACTGGCTGGTCCCATCATAGAAACTCCAGTGGACTGTGGCCTGCATGGCCTGTCTGAATCTTGTAGTGAGCATGGCCCAATTGGAGCCACTGATGTCAAGGTGAAGGATCACTGCTGGGAATTAATTGCTCAAGGGTGCCAGGCACAGGTGGCTGTGCCACAGCAGGGGTGGAAGAAGTTGACACTGATGGTCCATGGCCCATAACCTGTAGATTTATTATGGGCTATGCAGTGAATATATCAGTGTATTGGGTTTTGTGAGCGAACGTGCATGCAGCAGCCAGATGTGCATGCAGGTGTATGTGCATGAGAAAATGTCACCAGATAAGATAACGGCTCAGTGACTTGTGCATGTGAGCAATCACTGAGGGGAAACTACAGTATTAACTACTAGTTTAAATAGATAAACTATCCAGGCCATGCAAGCCCATGATCTATGAGAAATGGTGTGTATGTTGGTGATCAAGTATATGATCATCAACACTTATCAACAAGTCAAGATGTAAAGTAACTAAGTACTTATGAGATCATACCAAAATATGTATCGTATCAGGGCAATCCCTCAGTCACCATTGCACGTGCATGATTGGTATCACTCACCAGCGATCAATCTCAATCACGTGCTTCTGATCTGCAAGATCACGACACGTCTTCCAACGGTACAGCGACCCACTGAAAAGTGCGCGGCTACGACAGTACCTGCATGAAGGCTCTGAACGATGGTATATGCCTGTGGTTGCTGAGGCCGTACCAGGGATCCTGCACATCTCGCTGTTTTCAATTCTTTGTGGGCCTTGGCGACTTCGTACTGGACATCAACACTGCTGTTGGTGTAAGTATGAATGCCCCAATCGGGATTTGTGGCATGCTCTACATTTTCACGATATTCGCACCGGTCGTATATATCCTGAGTCACCATATCAAAATTCGTTTTTGGGTCTTATCTGGTGTCTGTTCCAGAGGATATATGGACGAAGATACAAGGACCGGGGTCCCAATGGGGTATCAAAGTCAGTGAGCCCAAACATGTCGCAAGGACAGATACACCTTGCGATGGAAGAGACAGGAAAACGGATGAGGCTAGATGAAGTGGCTATTCGATGGCTGATCGACAACATGTCGGAGGAGGCAGAAATGGAAATCTTTGCAATGGCGATCCCAGGCTCTTTCAATACGGAATGGGGAATACTGTACTAATACGACCAACTCTTCAGTCACGCGTCACAAGCCCCCTCTGAAGAGAAGAGATACGGCTCAGGTCACAGGTCACAACCAGTTATGAAGACTGTGACAAAAATTGTTAAAAAATTTCCTAAATGGGAATATTCATTTATTTATTATAAAAAAGTGCCTAAATTTGTTGTCTGTGTCGCTCCCATCATTTGCAACCCAAAATTTGGAGGAATAGAGGATGTTTGCACACTTCTTATGCTTACCGTGTCCTTCTACAGCTTGACTAGCCTGAGTTGTATCAACTACCTCACCTTGAACAGACTTTACTGAAGCACACTCTGCATCTGCAGTTAAAACAAGGCCGCCTTCTTCTCCCAGTATGTACAGCTCGTCATCATCATCGCAATCCATAGAGTTGGAGCATTCAAGTTGTGTATGCGCGGAAACAATGTCTGTCATGGGAACTTTGCTGTCATCACCATGAATATCAATAGCACTCTCTTCAAGGTCCTCCATTTGTTCGAGGGAAGTAAGTGTAGGGGGTGCATGGTGAGGCACACCACCTCGGGAACATGGCCGTGTGATCTCTACCCAAAATGTTGGGTCCACTGTATAGTGTGCCAGGTCGGGGCACGGGGAGTTCATGGGGCTTGATCCAAGGGCGGGTACGGACAGGGAGGAGCTTGAGAGCAAGCAGGGATCATGCCCAGAATGCAATGTGCAAGCGAGAGAGAGAGTGTGTGTGTGTGTGTTTTCTTGAAAGAGAAGCGGGAGATTTTGAGGGAGTCGAGGTGATCTTTGGCACATGAGAGGGTTAACGCAGATGCAGAAGCTCTTGATTTGATTCCCTAAGCTACTGTACAGGATGGTAGCTACTTAAATACAAAAGTGCTACTCCAGAATCCTGATCTTCCTACTGCAAATCCACGAGCGTGAGGCGATGATGTCAGGGGCGAGACACTATGGGCAGCGAACCCTCATGTAGCGTGTTGATGATAACGTACGTGCGTCATTTGTGTCCATGCGTGGACATGTGGCGGGCTAGGACAATGCTTGAGGGACGAGTGGGCTGGAGCTGAGGTGAGTGACATCGACGGCGATCGACTTGAGCCGTTGTCATAGTCTGCTGACATGGGGCGAGGACCATGGCAGGGATGTCATCGAGAGGCAAGTGCGTGAGAGAAGGAAAGGAAGAGGAAATGAAGGGCGAAGGGAGGGTGAGCGCGTGGCGTGGGAGGGAGATGGTACAAGTCATGTGAGTTTCCTGGCCAGCGGGCTCACACACCTTAGAACTGTAACAAGCTCACGAAGTGTTTTTGATGCCTCACAACTGGGATCTGGGAGGAGGGCTTGATGGACACCTATTGGGATAAAGCTGTTCAGTGCAGTCATGGTTGTAGCTGCACGGTCCTCAAAGCACACAACAATTTTTTCAACAAGGATTTAAATAATGTTCAAATCCTGACTCGCACTCAAGTTGTGTGTCAGACCACGGTCCTGATGTTATGTCACATTTTGCCTCTCGGCCCAATCAGGCTTTGAAGAGATGTGAGATTTGTCACACGGTTTTCCCAACTTTGAAGAGTCAGTCGGTCATCAAAATCTGTCACATGTCACAAGCTATGAAGAGTTGGTCGTATTAGTACAGTACTAGATGTGTGGAGAAGGGTCCTTGTATCGATAAATGAGAACAAGGTGATGGAGAGGAAGGAGCTTGCCATGGCACCACACGCTGAAACTTCCCCTCGTTCATCCGCTGTCCTTCCTTCCCTTCGCCTGACCACTATTCGAAACCGGCCGTCACTTGATCCAACTAATGATGGCCACCTCTCCATGATAGCGTCTTCTAAAGGAGAGCACACCATGCTTGAGCTCAGCAGGCGTATTGCTCACTTATTGGAGGCATGCAAGTCGCGTGGCCTGTTTTCAAGCGACGAAAGGGAGTGCCAGTTCTCTGGCGGCACGATGTCGTTGGGTTCATTTCCCTCGACTTGGGTGAGTCCCTGCGTGATGACGTGGGCCTTGCATGTTTGAGTATTTTGATTTGACCCCCTTTTCATTTAGAAGGTCTGATTGCTTCCCTGCTGTGGCTCCGTTCTGTGGGCGCGGCACGGTTTTGGGAACACCTGTGTCTTCGGACACACATTTCTCCTCGTTGCGCGCCTTTGCCCACTCTGCAGAATCTGCATGGGCTGTCGCCTCGGCGTAGGACTTGGGATTAGCTGGCAACATTTTGTGTGCCGCATTTCCCTGCTCGGTACATTTCATTTGGTGCTCATGCGGGATGGCGGAATGGCAAGCGTCCTTGTCGCGGACAGGTGCGCGTGTGGCGCATTTGGGGAACATTTCAGATTGTGAGGAATCTTGGTCCTCGGGTGCATTGTTATCGCGTTGCTGTGTGTCTTGCGGTTCGGCATGCAATGCCTTTTCCACTTCTCCTTCATTCGGCTCCTCCACTTTGTTGCCTTGGTCGGGTGTGAGCGTGCGTGTGATGCACTTTGCTGGTCCCGTGGCGGATTGCGCAGGCAAGTCTTCTGCCTTGTGAATTGTGAGCTGACTTTGTGGTGTTTCAGGCTGAGCAGGTGGAATCGCATCCACTACGATGCTCTGCAGTTCGGCATGCGGTGCCATTTCTGCTTCCACTTCATCCAACTCCTCCGCTTCGTCACCATGGTTGAGTGTGAGTGCGCACGTAGCACGCTTTGGTCGTCCCGTGGTGGATTGCAAAGGTACGTTTTCTGCCTTGTAACTTGTAGGCTGACTATGTGGTGCTGCAGGCTTAACGGGCAGGGCATCGCCTGCTCCAATGCTTTGTGGTTCGGTGTGCGGCGCCCGCTCTGCGTTGTCCGCCTGTTTCAGGCTGGATGGGCAGAACCCTGCCTGCTCCGATGCCTTGCGGCTTTGCATGCAGTGGCACTTCCGCGCTGTCTGCTGGTTTCACCTTCTCCGCCCCCTCAATCCTGCTTTCCTTTCCCCATCCCTGGCACTTTCAGCTGCGTCATCAAATTTGAGGATCACGTGCTCGATGCACGATGTGGGGCCCCCTTCGTCGAATACAACGTCGCAGGGTTCAGGGATGTGGGGGGTGGTGTGATGTGCAGGCTTGTACGCCTGATGGTTATATGTGTGGCCCAGGAACGTGTGCACCAGCGACCTTCGGGTCAGCTTGGTGAGTCTCTTCTCCGGGGCGGGCACAGACATGTGCATTCTGAGGGCATGTGGCCGAGGGAGGTTGGGATGATTCCCGCACCTTGTCTCTTCGGGCGTCAGGTCGTCCAAGGCACGCGTGGATGGTTTTGTGTCTGTATGCATCACCCGGACCCTATTAAGAGGTGTCCGGGTCACGCATTCTGCGACTTTGATGTGTTGTGGCGTACCCGGGGTGTTAATTTGATACATGCATCCCCTTTCAGCTAGGGATGTTTGTGCTTCTCGCCCAGTGTGATCGCCCCCTCCATCTAATCGGAGGGTCTTCAAGCATTGGCCAGTTGTGGGCTCAATGTGCGCGGTGTGTGGTTGGAGGTGCTGGGGTGCTTCCGATTTGCGCTTCAGCCCGCCGGTGTGTTCCCACGGTTCCATTTTTGCCCAGTCAGAAAACTGGGGTGTTCTAGTGGGTGGTTTCCCACATGTGTCCGAGAAAGCCCGGAAGATTGTTGTGTGCATGGTAAGTGTGGCTTCAGTTTTGTGGCCGCATTCCGCGAGGGACAGGTCTGGCATTGCTGACTCAGGTTTGACCGTTTGGATGGCCATGATATATAGGTTGTCATGTAATGTTCCCTCACAAATCAATTGGTTCTTGTTGTATATTCCACATGTCTCTCCCTGGAATTGCACTGCCACCCCACGTTGGACGAAATGGGAGACTGATAAGAGGTTCCCTTTGAGGTCCGGGACGTACAGGACATCGCAGAGTAATGTGATACTCCGCGCACCGTTTGCGTGCATCCAGACTCGTATTTGCCCGGTTCTGGTGGCGGTTATGGCACTATTGTTGCCTAAGGCAACTAGAATAGGTGATGCGAGTGGGGTGAGGTGTATGAACCAATCACGATGGGATGTCATGATGCGTGAGGTTCTAGAGTTGAGGAGCCAGCTGTCTCTGAGATCGGCGGCTCGGAGCTGCTCCTGAGTCGTGGCCGTGCAGATCGGCTCATCTACAACTGCCTGATATAATAAGGTGCTGTCATGTGGAGTTGGGACATATGCGATGGTGGCGCTGGCTGGTGGCTGGTCTGTGTGCATCGCTGGTATGTCGGGCACACTTGTGCCAGTCCTAGCAGGCGTGGGCGTCGCTGCATAGTGCACGCTCATGCCAGTCATAGAGGTCGTGGGTGTCACTGTGTTGTGCATGCTCGTGCCAGTTGCAGCAGGCGTGGGTGTTGCTGTGTTGTGCGCAATCATGCCAGTCCTAGCTGCTGCTGCTTTGTCCTCTGGTTTTCCATGAATTTTCCAGCATTTGTGTGTATTGTGCCCCCTGCATCTGCAGTGAGTGCACTTCGGTGTGCGTTTCTCGTTCTGCACCTCCCAGTCCATTCCCATTTGGGCCAGCTTTGTATGGTGAGGTGTGGCTGTGTCATTGGTCAATCGGATCCAACGCTCCTTGTGGAGGATGCGGTCCATGACGTGCTCGGCTGTTAGATGACTGGGCGGCGTCGAGTGGAGGGTGGCCTAGAGTTTGGCCATCTTTTCCGGTAGTGCGAGGATTAGCATCCAGATGAGGACTTTCTCGTCTATTGGGTAACTGAGTCTCTCGAGGGTTTGGGCGGCGTGCAGCAGTCGAATGATTTGAGGAGCCATGGGTTCACTTTCGGAGAAAGTGACCCAGTATTTTTGGCTCCAGCAATGCCTAGGGCAGTGTCAAGAGCGTGCCCTTTTAACGTGAGTAAAATGTGGGCGTGCGCTTCGCAATCTTTCTGCTCCCAGTCGGCGAAGCCGCTCAGGTCATTGCTGAGGTCCAGTTTTGAGTATGTCTGTTTTAAGATTTCCATTAAGCCGTTTACTTTGAATACTGCCTCTATTTTAGCTTTCCATTGTGTGTACGCGACCATGCCACCTTTGAAGAGTGGTCCATCATAACCGTGTTGGCCGCTCATATAAGTTTTTCCCGCGGCTCCTACGGTGGGAGCGTGGCTGCCTCTCAAGGGCGCGATGTTTGCGGTTGCTGTGGGGGTGCTCATGGGTGTTTCATTATGCGATTTGGAAGCTGGTAGGAGTTCATGATGTCAGGGATGACCAGGTCTCATAATCTGTTGAAGCTATAGGGATGATAGCTCAGTCTTGTGTGTAAAAGACTGTATTGGTTAGTTATCTAACCTATAGGGATGATAGCTATGTACAGCATTAGCTTTAAAGGAGTGTAAAGGAATGTGTAGTACTGACCTCAGTCTTGTGTGTAAAAGACTGAGGAAACGAACGCGATAACTAAATTATTCTAATTATTTACACGTACGGTCCGGATTGTCCGTTCGCGCGGCACTTAGCGGCTGCACGTCCAACAGATTGAGAGGTTACGAGACTACAGGTCAGGAGATTTGACTTAGCGTCTACATGAGGGCGAGCAACAATTTCTTATACTACGAGCGGATCTACCTCGGACTGCCACGTCTTAGTGCCAGCTCTAAGCTTTGCTGGCATTCGTCACTCCATCGTGCGTTGTCCTTCTTACATTCGTCCAACACGTCGAGCTCCGGTGTCATGTTGTGAGAGTATTGGGAGAGATCGGCAACGTCGAAAAGGTTTGGGAGTTGTCTTGGACGGACCATGAACAGCTCTTTCGTGATACGCTGGACATGCCTTTGGATCATGGCTATGCGACCGATGCTGGGTGGCCATGAGAATCTATCAGGCATTCCAAGCACCATTTTTCGGAGTCTCGGGATGACGACGCAACGAGCGATGAACGAGCTTTGAAGAACGCCCAGGAGTCGGACAATGATCTCGACAAGGCGCTGGGGGCTCGACGGAAGGGGAACTACACAAGATCCTCGGCAGTCATGAATCCGAGACTGATCTCTGAGCTGGGCTTGGCTTTACCGTCGAGCTTTTCTTCCTCGCACTCAAGGTACCGTTATCCTCCTCTTCGTCTCGAACGTCCCAATCTGCACTCTACGTCGGTACTTCCCAGGTCATTACGACCGACTGGAGGGTGCACAAGCACTCGATCGGGACACGGAGAAGATCACTCTCCTGCGACGGCGTCAAGGCAAGGCATCCTTCGCAATCGCAACTTCAAGTACGCTGTGCCTATGCCTCAGAGGAGGTCCTGGTGCTACTGGGAAACATTCTTGACGCGCAGACCGGCCCCCATATCGATGACGCGGTGCAAGAACTCGGGGAAATCATGGACCTTGGATGATGAGCTTTTGAGGCGAGGGTTGGATGTTGTCTCGCGGTCACAGATAGCAGCAGCACTCACTCACTCACTCTGGCATCATCTTAATCTTGTCTGAACCCAGTCGTCCATCTTACTTGACATTAACCTGTTCCTGTTGCACCTAGAACGATTCGCACCAGACACGTCGAGGGCATCGTTCTGGGAGCGCTTCATTCGTTATCTTCAAGTTCCTTCCGCTGACCATTGCCACCGCCCCGTCCGCCTCCGCTCGCCTGCGTCGTGGTACGAATTATACGTTTCTTTTCTTACTTTGACGTGAGGCTATACGCTCGTGTACGACAAGTTTCGTTTCGACAAGAATGCGATGAATGATTCAGTTCGAACGTAACAGTGTTTTCTTAGCAAGCAGTAAATCGATCGAACGTGAGGTACATTGGTCAGAGTTTTCATTTCACATGTTCATTGTTCATGAGACACTCATGACTCAGCAATCCACACCAACCATACGCTCATATGACCCATTCGCTTGGCAGCACGCGGCTCTACGCACATGGAATCCCTCAGACGTCCCGGAACGGAGTGCCGATGGTTAGTCTGACGGACGGCGAACAAACACGGACCGGTCTTCAGCGACCGAGAACGATCGGTGATGAGTTTCGCGTGCCCGAATCCAAGGCCAGATCGGTAGAATCGAGGGGTTTCAGAAAGGGCATGCCATGTCTGGTCTCCTCCCTGCAGTACAATAGGAGTAATTCGATTGATAGAACCGGCCAAAGCCAGTCCATTCGGTAAGCGCGTGGTAAGCGCGGCGCGACTCGTGACAACGGAATGGGATTCCAAAGACGTCAACGGGTGGGAATCTAGCGTGGGCGATAGCAGAGGTCACCATAAGTAACACCGCATAGGACGGCCGAGACGGACGCGTGTCCGCAAAGAAGGTAGGGGAAGAAGTCTCAACTGGATGAGCACGTACCCTCGAACGGAAAAAAAGCGGCTTCGGACCGACCATGGCCGCGCGCTTTGATCTCGGTGGTGCCTCCGGACCTGTTAATTGAGGAGCGGATCCACCTCATGGCACCCGACCGTTGGGGTTGGTTCAGGGTAGCTAGGCGTTGTACTTCACAACCAGACGTAGCCGTGAATACTGACAGAGAAAAGCCTGACACAAGGCGAACGGTCTGCAGTGTCAGCGAAAGATCGACGCAGTCATTGATGAAGGAACTCCTGCAAGGGCCAAAAAAAAAACACAACCAGCCCCCGATGGCAAGACGTCTAACGGTGGGAGCTAGGGGGGTCTGACCAATGTGACCCGGTTCAACGAAGGACCGCGGTACACCAACACAAAGAATTCGGAGTTCGGAACCTGGCAGCCGCAGAGAGATGGGCTGATGTGGCGCCACGTCAGGTCCGCAGAGCGGGTAGGCTCGAATGCCCAATACAGGCAAGAAAGAAAGTTAGAGCGATCAAACTGCGCGACGAACATCTCCTCCCCATCCAGGGGCATGCGGCCGTCGCTAGTTCGGACCGAGCCTGAGCTTCGATACGTGGACGTGGATGTGTATGGCTGTAAGGCAGCGCCTGAGGGGAACGAAACCGCGCGCCCGCGTCTAGAAAATACCAAAACCAGGACCAGGAACGTCCTGAGGGAGGAAGAAGTTGGGGAACGCGCAAAATGCATTTTGCATAACTTACGAGGAGAGGCCAAGAGGTCATGACGATCGAGTCAGCGGCCACAGTCGAGCTCGCTTGCCTTGTTTTTTTTTTTTTTTTCCTTTGCAGTTCTTGCTCGCTCGCTCGTAGCAGATGCAGGGTCGCCGAGGACCGGTCGAAAGAAGACGACGTCTTTCTCTGACAAATCCCCATCACGACACGATCATCCGCGCGATTCTCCACTCCGACGACGTTCATTCCGTCCGTGATCGATCGAAGCCGGAGGAAAGGAGCAGAGGTGGGTTCTGTGGTGGGGGGGAGGAAAGTATTGGCACGAAAAACACACGAGCGGAAGTGAAGGGAGGGGAGGAAAGAGCGCGCACAACGCTGCGTGCGGAATTGGCGGAGCGCAAATGGACTTTCCCGCTGTTTTCGCCTGATTTGATGGCATTTCGGGCGGCTGAAGGTCGTTCCAAAGATTTCGCCCGATCGCCGTGGGTGCCCGATAATTGATGTGATGTTCATTTCATCTAGCACGAACCGTCCGAGCTGAGATTCTGACCTGACCTGGACTCCAGCTCTGCCCATCGACATTTCTGCCAAGTTGCTCCGGCTTTTTGGTCTTCTTCCCTCCGAAGACGTTGGTCACCAATTTGCGAGTGAGTTGCCTGGCGTATTGTGGCCATCAAGGTGGGAGTGATTGGCCTAATTTTAAACGATCAATCCTGGGCGGTGGCCGTGCGATTGCCTCAGCAGATCCTTGGGAGGATCGGTCACAGCCACCGTAGGTTAAGTTAGCCTCGGCTCATGTTAGTCTGTTTGCTTTGTCCTCTCCTGAAACCGCTTGCGAGCTCCGGTATGTTGTCTCATTGGATCTAAAGGATAAGCACTGGTTTCGAGCGAGCGCATTTCGGACAGAGAATCGGACCAGTTCATGAGGGGCGTCTTTCTGGCTGGCTGGCTGTATACATTGCACACACACGCATCATCGCCTACGTCACCTGGAGCCATCATTATTTACATTCCGGTTCTAGCACTGATGGAGTTCCGCGTGGGTAGGCACGTCGCCGCCGCACCTGTCTGTGATCGCGCAGCTAGACAATAACCGAGTTGTGTGTCTAGCTGTGGTATTGGTATTGGCACTTATAGAGTTCAACACAGCCACTCTTCGCCTCAGCCCATGCGCGCTAGTGTGAAATGTAGACTTGCTGTCCTTCCTCTGGTTGCGCAAATGCGCGTCCAAAGAATTCGAAATCGAACGTTACGCACTGGCCTGGGTCGACCAACAATCGACCGACATCTGACGGCCGGAAGGTCCAAGTCGCCTGAGCGCTTCGCCTGTAGATAAGCGGACACGTCGGCTGATATATCACGACTATATTTAATGATTTCATACATTCTCCACGTAGGCGGATGCGGGAAACATTCCGAATATTGCGATGATGACTGTGCTGCGTCGGTCATATATGGATCGGACTTGTTCATTCGGACCAATTGATGGCACGCCAAGGGGTCCTCGGCGTCTGGCAAGGGAAAAGCGCGCAGGCATGCCATTGATTGTGGAACATTTATGCCGGCAGCGAGGGAGGTCTAGGGGTGAATTTCCGAGGGAACCATAGGAACGTGCCATGACCGAGAAGGATGACGGTCAAAGAGTGCACAGGGGGGTTTCTAGGATGAACAGCCTCAGCCTGGTGCCCTAAGGCAACAGAGGCACACGAGTGGCTCGGTGATCGCTCAGTGATCTTGGGATGATATGAAATCTACATCGATAACTCGGTCGCTAAACAATTCAACGTCACGGCGGCAAGGCGGCGCGCTTATTGGCTCGGCAGCCGACAAGCTCGAGATGGCCGACCGAACCGCTGTGCGCATCAGTGGGGCTGATAGGAGAGAAAGAAAGAAAGATTGTATTCTATTCGGTTACGGGTGGGGAGTGGCATGTTGGCAACTTGGAAGGAAGGGGAGCGAAGCGAATTAACACCCGCACGGGGGTCGTTGCTTCGAGCCGGGCTGGTTCCTGATTCTGACTCGGACTGACTGGACTGAACTGGGTCGGATCTAGAACGTCCCGATCAAGCCCCTCGCCAGTCTCACCCTCAGCCAAGGAGCAGCACAACACAGCTATCGTGCTCCTTTTGCGATTTATATTGGCCCTCCATATATCATTCCCCCCAGCGTCTTTCCCTCCTTCCTTCTCTCCCCTCCACAACATCATCCCCCCCCCCCCTCCCTCCCTCCATGCTCGGCTTCGACCCTTTCGCCCCGACCTACCCTCCTCACATCCAAGATAACGACTCCTTATTCCGTCTCCATCACATGCAAGCCGATCCAATCGCATATAACCCATATTCTCCTCCCTCAACCCCGGCCGGAAAATTTGCGTTCAACTTGCCTCCAGCTCCCCCCACGCCCACATTCCCGTCCAGTCCTGCATTCCAGTCCTTCACGTTCGATCCTTTCGCAGACGAGGATTCGTCAACGAGCTCCGGTGCAAGTGAGCGCGAGCGCGAGCTGGAGGTCCAGCGTCTCCGTGGTATCGAGTTGCTTCGGCGCCGCGAGTGGATCCGCCGCGTTGTTGCATGGGTTGACGGCGTTTCTCATGGCACAGTGAGTGTCCTCGTTTCCTGGCCCCCACCTTTGACAGTTTGTCAACGGAGCCGCTGGTCCCTGATATCTATGACAAACCGCCAAGACTAATAACACTGACATGGGACGTACCTTATCCGCAGACCCCCTCGTTATCACCATCTCCTTCATCATCCAAGTCCGCACCATCCCCTAGACCTTACAATTATACCCAGCAGTCTGACCCAGCGGATTCACCCACTCTCTACTACAGTTCGAGTCAGTCGCTTGCCGGCCGCTCCGACGATCGCTCGGACGAGGATGACGAACCTTATCTCATCTATAGCACTCCCCTTCCCGGCAATGCCCACCTCTCATTCGTCCCCCCATCCCCATCCCCTTCGCCATCACCCCCCGTACCGAAACCGGCTGCACCGGCGCCTGTTTATACCCCAGCGGTCCCACCCCCGCATATATCCCCTCCTCCCCAGGCCTCATCGTCGCGCCGCATTCATGGCCGTATGCGTTCGCTCAGTTCTATTCGTGAAGAAGATGAAGGGGGGGCATAGACCTCCTCCAGTTCGCAGTTGGGCGGCAAGATATCCTCTGGCTGCGCAAAGCCGCCTGCTAAAATTCGATTTCTTTTGTTTTTGCTCTTCAGCCATAAGCACCGCAACCTCTGCGACTCCTCGTGCTCCAAGCTGCTGCTCTCGATTTTACTCTCGGTTATGGCCAACTGGTGATAGATGCGTGACCACCAGTCCATCACGTTATCCTAGCATCGAACTATCAACACTCCTCCCCATCATCCAACCTGTCTCAAGCAATTCAACCAAACATCCACCCATGACCCAATACATCAACCACACGTCAACGTTCCCTGCTCGTTTTCGTTTTTCGCCTTCGCGTCTTTGCGTCCTTTATCCTCTTTTCTTTCGTTCAGCCCCTATCTATTATTTTTCGGCTGTATTGTACGAGCCTTGGTAATCCGTGTATCATTTAGCCAGCGCTCGTCCTGTGACAAGTATAATGTCCTTGTTTTCTCTTATTTTCATGCGTATTTATCATCCCATTCGTCACGATTGGCGAGAGGGAGAGAGGTACGACGAGTCGGTCAACACGACATAATAATCGCCTCCGTCCCTCATCGGTACGGCAACCAATGTGGTATCCATTTCACGGTCCACACCCCAGCAGTTGCATGTACACACAGCACCCTCGCAACCACAACCACAAGACCGGACCGCTTTCGAGACCGGTTTGGATCTCCCTTGGCACATTCGTCCGAAGAAATGCCATCCTGCCACGTGTACGTGGCGAGATCTCGTTCTCTCCATACGCACGCAGGCATGTCGTGAGTTTCACTGGCGAACAGAACCTGGGCCATGGACCGATACATACATTTCTACACGCGTGCTTCAAGACGTCAATGACGGGGGCTAACTTTTGATCGTCGGTTTGTATGGCCCGTCGTTAGGTCGCGGGAGGGTTCCACGCGGTGCAGGGAAGCACGTCGGGGTGTGCGGTGGGTGTGGTGGGCGGCGAACAGCCGAAGGGAAAAAAAGAAGGCAAGGGTTTTTTTTTTGAATGGTAGACAAGGCACGACAAAGTCAAAAGTCAAGTGATCAGGATGCCGCGATGAGGGCGGACGCAGTCCAGGGATGCGGGCGCCCGGGCACGTGTCGCGAGTCAAAATGTCAAGGGCGGGCTACGACACCACTGTTCGTTGTTGACTTGATGCGCGCGCGCAACGACCGGATATATATAGATTGTCAAACGGTCGATTGTCAACGGTCAACGACACAGGTCAAGTCCCTGTCAGTTGCAGTGCAGGTGACACTGCGAGCGCTCAGGCTACCTCCCAAAGGGGAGGGGGAGGGGAAGATTCCCTCTCGCCGTGATGGGATCTACCACTGTACCTCCGAGATCAACGACGTGGGGTGACAGGTAATCCGTCGCATCACTCCGACGCTGCGCACGTCCAACCCGGCGAGCGAGCGAACGTCTCGGGATTCCATGGCATGATGGAAGGCCTGATCAGACGTTGACCGTGCCGGAACCGAAAGCGCCACCGCTTTTCGGAAACCGATGGAAAAGGCGTACGAGAGAGGGTGTGTGTGTGGGGGGGGGGTTGTGTGGATCAGCGCGTATAAACCCACGGTTGTCGCGGACGGGAGGAATGGAATCCGAACAACGAGAATCTACCGTAGGGGCGTAGGATCGCGGAAACGCAGCAAGGCGGTCGTTTTGCGGCGTGGGGCGTGAGGCGCGTGCGGGGGCGCCCAGGGCCCGGGGCCCGGGAGGAGGGGCGTGGCAAATCATAAGACCCACGGAATGGGGACAGCATGGAGATACTTGCTTCGTCGCCTCCGCGGGCAGAGAGTTAGCGCCCCCAGTCCGTGGGCGATCATGAGGTCAGCCGAGATTGTCTCCGTCGTCGTGCGGCGTCGTTGTTCGGGGGGCGTTCCGCTCGTGAGAAATGTGAAGGGGAGTGGGGGGGGGGGGGGGGAACAAGGGAAAGAGACGGGGCGAACGCGTTGCGCTGACGGAACGAGCGAGCGCACGGAAGCGGAGAGGCGTGGAGTTAAGTTAGAAGAAGGAAAAGAGGTCGACGGACATTTCCTCTTTTGGGAGCTGCGCCGGGAGGCTACTAGATTACAGCAGTGAAGGTGATGATGATCAAGGTGCAGCGCGGCGGCGGGCCCCCGACGGATGCCCACGTGCCGCGGCGTACGCTGGGTACCGAAGGATCAAGTGCGCTTGTGGGCGCACGCGCTTTGTAGGAGTGAGGACGGGAAGGATGGAAGGCGAAGGGGCGAGGAGGCGTCTGTGCCAGTCGTGGCAATCCCATCATGGCATCCATGCCTCAGCCCATTCCGTTCGTCGGAAGACCCCGGAGGGATGGGATGGGAGGAGCCGGGAGCCCCCCTTTTTGAGGGAGGTAACTTGGGCACCACATTGCATGTGCAGGCATGTTGATTGATTGATCAGCATTGAGATGGCCAATGCAGGCGTGCATGGAAGTGGTGTTCAATGTGGATGCATGACAGGCAGGAAGGGATAAGTCAAGTCTGCTTATAGTCAACTCAGTGGACAATAAAAGTAAAATATTCCAAGTGCTGAGTAGGCTCTGTTGTGGCCACAAATTATATTACATAAGTAATGACTTTAGTAGAGCACAAAAAATGTGACAAAAAAGGTTACAGTAAATATGGACAGTCTACTCATTCCAGCACAACATTTACCCTAGCCTGGCTAAAAGTTGTGCCAGAATGAGTAGACTGTCAGTCTTTGGGATTTTGCAAAATGTGACACCCAAATCCAGACTGTTGGACTTTGTCAGCAGAGTGGTGCTTGAACATCATTGCAATTCAGAAAATCAATATAACTATTCAGTGATAAGAGTAAATTACTTGATAACAGAAGTTGCTGTACTCAAATTGGAAATTGTGGCATAAAACAGAGGGTCAATGTTGTGCGTGCTCTTCCTTCCACTGAATGATGCCCACCTGCCACATCCTGCTCCCTTGCACCTCCACCACTTCTCAGTAGAGTGAAGAGAGACTCTTAAGGGAGGAAGGGATAAGGAGAGAGTAGATGGTGGGTGGTTTGTGTGTGTGTGTGTGTGTGTGTGTGTGTGTGTGTGAAGAGTTGATGAAATGGAGAGGTAGATGTGGTTTGAGGATTAGGAGTGAGGTGGGTTGCAGGCAAATATGTTGGAACAGATGTAGGTTGGATTCTACAAGAGACCAAGCTTAGGGCTTTGGTCACAAAGTACTGAGCTTATATATACAGGAGAAGTGCAGCAATAGCTGCACTTTGACTGTGCTACTAGTATAGTAGGAGTCATAATAAGTAGGAGTCATAGAAATGAGGCCACAAATGAGTCAGAACCCAAATGACTGTGCTGCACAGTAGGTGTGCAGCATTGCACAGTCAAAACTAAGAAGTAAGTATAAAAGGAAAGAGAACCAAACAAAGGGAAAGTAACACCAATCCAGTGTTACCTGGATGTGTATGGATCACATGATAATACAGAAGGGATCACAAGACATAAGAGATCATGAGACCAGTAAGTAAAGGGACATACGAAAGCAAGCAGTCCATAGCAAAGGTAAGAAGTAAACATAAAGGGAAAATGTTGTAACACAACCTTCACCAAGGTTATCACCTGTACATCTAGCAGTAGAAGCCATGCTTGCGCCTGAACCACCACTTGTACCACAAAGGAGGAGTAGGAGGTCTGGGTGGAGTAGGAGGAGAAGGAGGTCTAGGAGTGGGTATGTGAGCAATACCAAAGATCCTCCACCTAATCCCCAAACTATGGCTGCCATAGTCCCGATCCCTTCCAATGGAGCAGTCAGGGGAAACCCACCATCTATCTTTGATGGAGACTGCTCCCAATCCTCCAAATTCATGAGAGAGTTTGCTATCTTTCACAATATGAATGATGAAAACTCTCTCTTCAACAATCCCTGTAGATGTGTTAATGCTTGTTTATCCTTTATAAGGGGCCCTAATGTGGACCATTGGGTTGACACCCAACTGGAAACACTGTTACACCATTTTCCTTTTATGTTTACCACTTACCTTTGCTATGGACTGCTTGCTTTCATACATCCCTTTACCTACTGATCTTGTGATCATTTACGTCTTGTGATCTCTTCTGTGTTATCATGTGATCCATACATGTCCAGGTAACACTGGATTGCTGTTACTCTCCCTTTGTTTGGTTCTCTTTCCATTTATTATTCACTTTCTAGTTTTGACTGTGCAATGCTGCGCACTTACTGTGCAGCACAGTCATTTGGGTTCTGACTCATTTGTGGCCTCATTTCTATGACTCCTACTTATTATGACTCCTACTATACCAGTAGCACAGTCAAAGCGCAGCTATTGCTGTGCTTCTCCTGTATATATAAAGCTCAGTACTTTGTGACCAAAGCCCTAAGCTTGGTCTCTTGTAGAATCCAACCCACTCTTATCCAAACATATTTGCCTGCAACCCACACAACTCCTAATCCTCAAACCACATCCACCTCTCCATTTCATCAACTCTTCACACACACACACCATCCACCATCTACTCTTCACCTTTCTCTTCCTCCCCTAAGAGTCTCTCTTCACTCTACTGAGAAGAGCTCTCCTTCTTCAAGACATACCTTCCTCTCTCTGTGTGTTCAAGGTCTACGACAGACTTGAATGCATATAGCTAGTGGAACCAGCCCTAGTTTATCCCATTACAAACTTACCCTAGCTTCTCAATGGACCGAGTCATACTAGGAAGGGTCTATTGGCCATAACCTGTTTAGCATAACACACTTTGACTGCTGCAGGGATCCCTACGCTTTACAATGGGAACCAGCCTGTTCATCGGAACACACTCTACTATCAACTCGACTTCAGGCTTGAGAACTGATATGGCTTGTTACTGTGACAAACACTTAACAATAGTGTCAACACTGCTGGAATACTCAGGACTGATGAAGCTCTATGGAATGACTTTAGAAATGTGTTTAACAATGCCTTCACTGATACTAATAAGAGGTAATGCTTTCAGGTCAGGTCACATTGACTGCAAAAAACTGCTTGACTGAACCTGACCTGACTGATCATGAGTGAACTTTCAGTCAAGGTCAAACTGGATTGTAGAATGTCCAGTCACAGTCACATCAACTTTCAAGACTGATAATAACTGGTCAAGACTGGTCAAGACTGGTGTGCCTGGGATTTCTGTCAAGATTTTATGAGTTTGAGGATTATGGTCATAACTAGTCATAAGTAAAGCATGACTGGGAACATGTGTGTGAGATTGTAAGGCTGGTTACCTGACCCTGTACCTAGTGAGTACCCAAGGAGAGAGAGAGCCCCCATGAGAAGTTGGACACAGGCACAAAGAGGAGTTTCTCAAGCCAGTCAGAGGAGAAGGGGACACCAAAGCTTGCTTGTCATTCCAGAGGGTAAGTAGAGAGATTAAGTACAGAATACAGGGGAGTACAAAGGAAAATAGGAGATTGAAAAACAAGGGAGCATAAAGATTGTCTATGCTGCACACAGAAAAAAAAATGCACATCTCAATGCATGAAAATTGTGCATGTGGGAAAAGATGCATTGCATGCCATCAGGGTTTCAGACCTGACACCTCCTGGGGGGTCAAAATTTTGACCATCCCCAGTCAAACCTTCTTGAGTGAGCTTCAGCCTTGTGCACGTGGTCTTGTCACCATGCCAGAGTAGTGGGCATGTTGCAGTGAAGCAGTGAGGTGGCATGGCATGCTTGCAGCATGTCGAATGTGTTGTTGCACCTCATGGTGTTGCCAAGCATTGGCCATGTTGTTGTTGTTGTTGTTGTTGTTGTTGCTGCTGCTGTTGATGCAGAGGTGGTGGCAGTGGCAAGGGCAAGGGCAGTGGTGAGAGAGGGTGGCAGCGCATGGGGCAGCTTGTGCGGGGGTGGCGTTTGTTGTCTTGCAGTGGTGGTGGCGAGGTTGTCTCCACTGCAGGTGGCAGCAGCAGACATTGGCGGTGACACATGAGTGGATGGGGAGGCAATGTGGGAGGTGGTGTGCAGCATGATGTTGGCATCAGTGGCGGCTTCTCCTGTGTGACAGCGTGGTGGCAGGGTCTGATCATTCTGTGGGGCGGTGTTGTGGCATATGCTTCTGAGGCAGCAGTGTGCTCTTTGTTTTCCGGTTATCTGTGTATTCTTTCTCTATTTGTTCCTCATTAACATCTTTTACGAGGCATGGCAGTGAGATGGTGGTTGGCAGATACAAGATGGCAGTGTGTTTGGGAAGCAGGGGCATGGGTGGCAAGCACAAGTTCATAGGCATAAGCATAGGGGTGATGGCAGAGACAGATGGAGCAGGGGCAACAATGGAGGGCATGGTGGTTGACAGAGAGGGAACAGCAGTGGGCGATGCGGGCATTGGTGTGGAGACAAACATTGATATCAAGATTGCAGAGAGAGGGTCACAGAGTACAACAATACAACCAAGAACCCTTTGCAAGTGGGCTAATGTGTCGGTAAGGGATGATGGTGGAAATGCACTGCTCAAGACAGTGAGGTATAGCCAGTCTAGGTACTGATAAGGATTCTGATTCAACTGTGCAAGGTTTTGTGTCATGGTGACCAGTTCATGAAGCCATCCCCTCGGGTTTAAGGCCTCAGGATCTTTGATAAATCAAACTGCAGTGGCAGCAAAGATAAACAATCCATCTGATAGTTGGACAAGTGCATGGACATCATTCTGAGTGAACCAATTCTGTTCTTGGAGGCCATCATTGCGAGACCCAACATGAGTAAGCTCATGCATCAAAAAAAATTCAATGTCATGATCTACAGACGATTTTGGAATCTTGTGATGGAAGAGCACATGTGTATGTGACTGGAGACAAGGAGAGAGGGATGGCACATGCAGTTTAGGCTCGGGTCGACTGGTGAGGAAGATGGAGAACAGAAGGTGATTGATGTGGGCCAAAAGCACCGACATGATGAATGAGGTTGTGTCATCATCTTTGCACTCATTAAGGGCATCTAACATGATGACAGCTGGCAATGGAAATGGTTGCCCAGTGTTGATGGACTTTTGGATTGGTTCAATGATGAGCTTCAGTAATTGGTTTGATGGATCAGAATACCAAATGTCTGGATTGGCTTTGAACGCCTCTTGCATAAAATGCACAAGTGGTTGGTGGAATGTCATGCCCAGTTGGTGAACAATCGAGCTGAATACAAGCTTTGGATTGTTTTGCTCACTATTGTTACCTGAGAAGAAGAAACTTGCAGCAAGCCAATTGTTGCTGTCACAATACTTGGCAATGCTTTGTGCAATGGTGGACTTGCCAGTACCGGCCACACCAGACAACCAGAAGATGCAGCACCTGTTTGGATTGACGTGAATAGGTTCAACCAGGGCAGTGATGGGGTGTGTGACTGAGGCTGCGACAGTGATGACAGTGGGTGAGGCAGGGGCTGTGATGACAGCAGATGAGGTGAAGATGGCAGTCATGCATAGAGCTGAGGCAATGGCTGTAACAGGTGACACTGAGGGTGCAGGAGCCAGCAGGGCAGAGATGGGGGGGTGTAGAGGTGGTGGTGGACATGGCAGAGGAGGCTGGGGCATGTACAGATGTGGGAATGGATGCGACTGGGAGTGAGACAGCCATGGTTGGTGAAATGGGATCGATGATGGCAGGTAGGATGAAGGCAAAGGTGACTGGAGGAGGGGCATGAGTGGGCAACATGGAGGCGATGGTGGTAACATCATCAGAGGCGGAGGAGAGGGAGTGTGTGTCAAATGCAAGAGGTGGAGAGCATAGAGGCATTTGCATTTGTGACATGGTGGTGGAAGAGAGGGAGTTGTGGGGTGCGTGTGTTGGGCATTTGGTGGCTGGCTGGTTTCTTGCAGCAGAAGGGAAGTGGAAGGGAGAGACAGAGAGAGGAACAACTGAGACAAGAGAGGGAGGGATGTAAATGCAATGTGAACAGGAGAGATGGCAGCAGGTGGGTGTGCAAGACAGCAGGGGGTGACATGACTTACCTGGTCAAGAACTGGTTTCAACCAGTCATCTTCCAGTTTCAGTTGAGACTGGTCTGAATTGGTCAAATGACTGCAAATGACTGTGTGTAACCGGTCATGTGTAGTCCAGTCTGGTTTTTTCAGGATTGGGCAAACCAGCAGCCAGTCACAGTCATGCCAAAATCATACTGGACTTTGAAGCACTAATAAGAGGCAAAACACATTCAATAAACTAGCTATTCTAAGGCAACAAGGACCTGACCTTAACTCCTACATTGTCACCTTTACCAACCTTGCAAACGATGCATGATATGACCTAAATGCAAATGGGACTTTAGACTACTTTGCTAAAGGTCTCAGCAGGCCACTCCTAAGCAACATTTTATCAAGGGAAACCCTACCTACCACCTTCGTGGAATGGGCAGAAGCAGCTAGAAAGGAATACAACAAATATGCTGTTAGGCAAAGCTACATGAGAGATATACACAATATCATGCATAATCCCAAATGCTTCCTTAACTTCTGCCCTACCACTACTACATTCTGCCCCCCTCCTGGACTGCCTCATAGGGCCAATCCGACTTTCATACCAAGGAACCCTACAGGTCAATTCATTCCTAGGGGCAACAATCAAGTTGTTCCACTGGATGTTGACCACACTAGAGCAGCCACCACAGAACAGGAGAAGAAACAGCACCAAATTGAATGTTGTTGCTTCTTCTGTTCTAAACAAGGACATGTTGCATGCAACTGCCCTAAGTTGACCACCTTCAAGTCAATTCCTATGAAAACATGTCTGGTTGAAGTTATAGAACCAGATGGATACCAGGAATTGTACTACCCTGAAGAACAGGTTGACACTTACTGTAGGGGGTCAGGTAGTTCATCAGGAAAAAACAAAAATGCTATGTAGCGCTATATAGCTACCATAGCGTCTGTAGCAACTTTACAACCATCGAGGTTTCATGCCTACATAGCAACCACCAAACTCTATATAGCCGCCGCCAGAGTTATATAGAGCACCATTGACTACGTTTCTTTTACCAATGCTACATAAATCATACAATGTTACATCGACAACATAAATATACGGTTCTCCCCATAGTCAACCATAGTCAGGAGTGCTACGGAAGCCTATGTAGCCAACCACACGCCTATGTTCTACCAATTGCAACATTGTTATGATAAACGACTCAGGCACTTGCATTCACAAAAATGTCAGGAAACAATGTATATTTCACACATCAACGCTAACTAATATTTTTAAACTACTCGACGTCTTCATCGTCGCTCCAGTCAACGCCATTCTGATGTTCTTCGATCGCCCTTTTTGACGGCGTCCTCAGACAGTGAGTTCTGGTGTGAGCGCGACCCTTCTTCAGCATCAAACTTTCCGTAGACACTGTCAAGTTATTAGCACAGTTCATTTGAAGGCAATGGATACAGACCAGCCACCAGTGAATATTGCCTTCTGCAACGCCGGCAGGATACCAAGGTCCTTTGTAGCTTGGTCGAAACTTTGGAGCATCTCATGTGCGTCCTCGAAAACATGCTTGTAGTCTGCCACTGTGAAGGCGACAGGGCTGTATGACCCGGTTCTCCATTCATCGAGGGCGCATTCCATCTATAAGTTCAATAAATATGGCTTAGCAAGGGCAACATTTGGAAATTTCACCGCAGACAATGTGAGTGCAATGGCAACCAGTGGGAACGGATCATATCGATCACGGAATATAACGGCGTCAGGCTTGCTTTTTGATGAATTTCGGAACCAGACTTTGTTGATTATGTCTTGGATTGCACGGCTCTTCAAAAAACCACTCCGCCCTGTTGTTTGCTGTGGGAAACCCTGGTCAACAGCGCAACATGAAATGTTAGTACACTGACTGGCAACGTACCCGATAAACGTAGGTGAAATCACGCTTGAGCTCGGCCACTCGAGTGCGTTGGTTGGCAATGACGGTCGGATTGTATGTGTGTTGGAAGTTGAAAACGTTGGCCACCGCGTCTTTGGCCTTGGTCTTGACATCACCGTGAAGATGGCCGGATCGCGCCGTGATCTATGTGGCCCACGTATAATCTATCCAAATAGAATGTATATATTCACTCACTATGCGCAGATGATTCACATTAGGAACCATGTCGACGTCCTTCTCCTTGCATCCTGCCTTCCATGCGGCCTTGGCCCAGTTTGTTTCAGTGACCATGTCGGGATAGCTATTCATCATGCTGAGGTCAGCACGATAGTGAGTAATCGCAGCACTGATGACATCCTGGATGTCCGCTCCAAAGTCCTTGGCCTTTGGGCGCCCATCGACTGAGTGTACCCGCCTGACTTTGTGCGCAGGGCCAGGGTCCAAGTCTGACAAATGGACTGAGGGGTGGGAGTTTGGGCGTTGGCGGGGGAAGACAACAGAGCTAGTGCGTCCGTGTTGAGAGGCGACAGAACTAGTGCGTCTGCGTTGAGAGGCTACAGAACTGGTGTGTCCGCGTCGGGAGACAGCAGAACTGGTGTGTCCGCATTGAGAGCCAGACCTGGTGCGTCCATGTTGGGAGATAACAAAATTTGAGTGTCGGCGTTTTTGGGATGTCGCTTCCTCTGGATCGCCATGTTCTGGAGAAGGAGAACTGTGGGGCCTTCTCGAATATGTGTGTCGTATGCGTGGCCAGGGTATTACCTGTTCTGGCTCGTCTCCTGAAGAAATGGGGGACGAGCCATTGGCATCCTCCTTGTCATATCCACCCTGGTCAGTATAGGTTTCAAGGGAGTCGTCACGTTCGGTAGGGTATACACCCTGGTCAGTATCGCTTTCGTCATGTTCGATAGGGTCCTCTGCACTTTCACTCCTTGACGTTTGCCCAGCAACCTGCACCTCTGGATGGCGGCGGGGTGAACGTCTCACCACGACCGCCATTGGAGGTGGCGGTATCACTGAGTTGCGCAAACTCAGATGTGGGCGGTTGGACCCATAAAAATGTATCTGCAAACATGAATACCTGTGCAATGTAAACGAGTTTTGTACATACCGAGTCATCCTCTTCAACAGGGGGACGTGAGCGTTCAGTGGGTTTTGGAGTTGGAGCTGGACATCCGGTGAATGTCAAGAAAACAGGATATCCAAATCACTTACCTGACGTTCTCCCGCTGCAGCTCCTTCTGCTTCCTCTTCGCCGCATTCATGGCTTTCTTTGTTGCCTTCTTAGCCTTGGCTGTCTTGCGGGCCTCCTCTTCGTCAACTACAATACATGAGCTGGTGTCATATCATGATGAGAGGAGAATCCACTTACTCAAGACCTGCACTTTGGTTGTGGGGCGGCGTGAACGAGTTATACGTTGATCCATGAAGCCGGGTGAAAGGGTTGTGATGATGGTTACGATACAAGGTGCGCGTGTTGTTTTTTTTTACCTCATGCCTGGCCATGCATCGCGTACGTCAAACGTCAACATCCTGTCACATGGTTGCATAACGGATTCTGCGGAGTGCGGAAATGGAAAAAAGGAAACTTGAAGCTCCCAGTGCACACTGGCAGTCATTCCGTATCGGTACAATACATGACACGCCAGAGATGCCTTCTATGTAAGAAGGCCTTCAAAACAACACGGTCTCTCAGGCTCCATCTTTCATGGCTGGAGAAATGCAGCATGGCATGGCAACAACTCACCGACGACGACCTGCCCCACCGGGATGCTTACATAGATGCCACGCCGTTCAGTCGCAGCATTTTCTTTGACCCAGAACACAATGATCACCATCAGCCATCCTCTGTGTATCACCCACTAGAAACCTCCCTTGAGCAAAATGAGCCATCGGCAAAAAGGGCTCGCACAGAAACTCAGTCGACGGCTGATGAATGCCGCGCAGGGCGCTATGTAGAGCCATATCCAGCCATGGTCGCTGAGAATTTAGGAACAGCTCTCACCCCATTCCAGGAGCGAGGCGAGGTGCTACAGAAATCAGGGTTGCCTCCATGGGCACCATTTGAAGATACAGGACGAATGGGAGCTTGTCAATTGGCTCATAAACCGAGTCAACAAGACTGGAACAGACGAATTTCTGAAGCTGGGATTGGTAAGTCCAACTACGCACTTGGTGACTCAGTCCTAACGTAAAATATACATAGACGATGAAATGCTTCCAACTCGCGTACAAAAGTGCATACTCCTTTTTCAAAAAAATCGATACACTTCCGGCAGGGTCTCTGTGGCACACAGAGACCTTCAGCTTCACTGGGGATCTACTGGACGAGAATGGAGAGCCGACACAAGATCATTTTGAATTGTGGTATCGAAATTCTCTACAATGCGTTGAAGAGCTTATATCAAACCCAATGTTCGAAAAATATATATCCTATGTCCCGGAGCGCATCTATGAGGACAGCACAGGGAACACACGTGTATATGATGAAATGTGGACTGCGGATTGGTGGTGGGAAATGCAGGTGCATTCGTTTTAGACACCATCCCAGGTTTATCAGTCTTATGTTGCATTAGGATAAAATCCCTTCAGGCGGCGTCATGTGCCCAGTCATCCTTGCGTCCGATAAGACGCAGTTATCAGGTTTCTCAGGCGGCCATCAAGCCTACCCGTTATATCTTACCCTCGGGAACATCAGCAAGAGTGTTCACCGCAAATCTTCAAATCACGCAGTATCCCTCATAGGCTACATCCCTACCAGCGAGATTACCTGCTTCTCAGACCCACAAATACCAAAGTACCTGACTCTTTCACGCATGCCTGAAGAAGATACTGGAACCGTTGAAAAGTGCTGGCAGCAACAGGAACGAAGCTGATTTGTGCAGGATGGTGTCATCCGCTGGATCTTTCCCATCCTCGCAGCATATGTGGGCGATCATCCAGAGCAATGCCTGGTTGCAGGCTGCAAGGAGAATCGATGCCCGATCTGTACCGTGCCTGCCAAGTCCCGAGGCGATGGATTTCTATTCCCATTACAGGTCCCAGTTGCACACAGAACAGGTGTTACATCTCGAGGCTAATGGCCATCACCCTCCTGAGTTCTCGGAATGGGGCTTGCGCAAGGTCTTCTCGCCGTTTTGGGCTGGCATGCCCCATACAGACATCTTTATGTGCATTTCCCCTGATATCCTCCATCAACTCTTTTTAGGTGTATTTTGTCACCTTTTGGAATGGTGCGCTCAGTTAATGGGTGCTAAACGTTTGGACGAATGCTTTGAAGCTCTGCCGGTGTACTCGGGACTCAAACACTTCAAGCACGGTGTTTCTACATGTTCGAAATGGACAGGGTGGGAGTATCGCGACATGTCACGGAGTCTATTGGGCGTTATTTCTGGCAGCGTGGATCCCCGGGTGGTGCTCGTAGCCCGAGCACTGTTGGACTTCATCACATACGCAGGATACCGAAGGCATACAACAAAAACTCTTCTGTGCATAGAACAGGCCTTGGAGGTGTTCCATTCACACAAACGTGTATTGATTGACCTTGGAGTGCGCGAGCACTTCAATATTCCGAAAGTTCACTCAATGCAGCATTACGTGGCTGGAATTAAGCATTTGGGCTCAGCTGACGGTTTCAACACGGAAAGCTCCGAACGCCTTCACATAGATTATGCCAAGCGTGCCTTCAAGGCCTCCAATCATCGCGATTACATTATGCAAATGGCTCGGTGGATTCAACGCCAGGAAGCTATGTTTATCAATAAACAATTCTTAGCATGGTCCCTTAAAACATCGTCCCCGGAGTCGGAATCTACAAATATGACCGCACGTTTCATTACATATTCGATTACCAAGAAACCACCCCACTACATCTCAGTTCGGACTCTGGCGATGGAATACAATGCCCCGGACTTCGTCAACACATTGCAGGATTTCCTCCAGAAGATTGATATACCCGGTCGATTCACCGTGCCAAATGTCTACGACCGGTTCAATATCTACAAACTGATTCATATCAACTGGTCAGCAACAATGGATTCGGACATAGAATCATACCATGTCAACGCATTTCCCGAGCGCCCTAACAGTGGCCATGGACAACGTTCGGGATCGAAATTTGATACAATTCTTGTCACCAAAAGCGGAAATAGGCCTCAGACATCTAAGGGGTTTCAAGGTACGTCTCATATTTGCAACAGAATCATGATCATTTATTGTAAATGAAGGGCTTCGCTTGGCACGGATTCATGTTATTTTCGAACTCCCCAAGCACCTAGGGGCTTTCCCTCATCCATTGGCTTACATTCATTGGTTTCGTCCATTCACCAATGTGGATCCCACAACACATATGCATCAAGTCGTCCCGTCAACTAGAAACCACATGCCATATTCGGAAGTGATCAGCGTGAAACGAATATGGCGAAGTTGTGTCTTAATCCCACAGTTTAGCTCAAACCGAGTTCCCTCGTCGTGGACAAGAGAAGGTCACCATATACAAGCCATCCCAAAGTATTATCTTGGGAGGCACCTAGATCGAAATATGTTTCAAATGTACAAGGAGAATGATGGATGAGTAGCCCATGAGTTCATAGAAATGTGGATATGGCTAGTTACATCGCGCACTTCAAGTTCCCTCAGACCAGCAGCGTTCATGTGTTCGTTGATCAGTGAAGCGAGCAAAAAGGGGGAGCAGGAGACTGCACAGAACTGTCATTCGAAACCGTAGCTACCAGTCATTAAATACTGTGGCAAAGGCAGAGGAAAAGCAGGTAATCAAGAGAGCAGAGGGATAGAGGACGCGAGACAAGACGAGTAAGTAGGTGAGTATGACGTCGCGACGGAACGCGAACCAGAATCGAGGCATAAGAGATTCTACACTAACTGGAACGAGGCAAGTGTTTAGCGAAATCGGAGAGTAAGTAAATGAGACGGGATGGGAATTCATAGCAGTACAGTATATCAGTCAAGAGCGTACCAAAAGCCTATTCTTCCGACTGCGAGTCCGCGAGCGCGGGGCGGGGCGACGATGACGACAGGGCGAGGCGCAGTGGGCAGCGAGCCCTCGGGTAGAGCGGTGATGACGAAGACGAACGCGTCATACTGGTCCGTGCGTAGACGCGAGGGGGGGGGTGAGGAGAATGTGTTACACCATTTTCCTTTTACGTTTACTTCTTACCTTTTGCTATGGACTGCTTGCTTGTGTACGTCCCTTTACCTACTGGTCTTGTGATCTCTTACGTCTTGTGATCCTTTCTGTGTTATCATGTGATCCATACACGTCCAGGTAACACTGGATTGCTGTTACTTTCCCTTTGTTTGGTTCTCTTCCCATTTATGTTCACTTCTTAGTTTTCGACTGTGCAATGCTGCGCACCTACTGTGCAGCACAGTTACTTGGTTCTGACTCATTTGTGGCCTCATTCCTATGACTCCTACTTATTATGACTCCTACTATACTAGTAGCACAGTCAAAGCGCAGCTATTGCTGCGCTTCTCCTGTATATATAAGCTCAGTACTTTGTGACCAAAGCCCTAAGCTTGGTCTCTTGTAGAATCCAACCTACTCTTGTCCAACATATTCGCCTGCAACCCACTTCACTCTCACAAACTTAACTCACAACCACCTCTCCATTTCATCAACTCTTAACACACCATCCACCATCTACTCTTCGCCTTTCCCTTCCTTCCCTAAGAGTCTCTCTTCACTCTCCTGAGAAGAGCTCTCCTCCTTTAAGACCTACCTTCCTCTACTCTCTCTGCGTTGTTCAAGGTCCCAACGGACTTGAACGCATATAGCTAGTGGAACCAGCCCTAGTCTATCCCATTACAAACTTACCCTAGCTTCTCAACGGACCGAGTCGTACTAGGAAGGGTCTATTGGCCATAACCTGTTTAGCATAAAACACTTCGACCGCTGCAGGGATCCTTACTCACTATACACGGGAACCAGCCCGTTTCTTGAACACATCTCTATCATCGACTTGCTTTCTGCTTGTGAACTGACACGACTAGTTACCGTGACAGAATGATTCATAGCATTTTGCAGAGGAGCGAGAATCCGATGAAAGGGGTTCGACGAGGGGCGAGAGCATAATGACGAGGGGAAGGGAAGAGTGTCGCAGGTGGAGGAGACTAGTGGCAGAGGGGATGGATGAGAACAAAGGAGGGCGAGACGCGGGCGAATGGCGATGATGTCGTGCCGTAGGTCGATGCTTGGAGGAGCCGAGCTCCGACTCCAAGACCGACGGGGGAGGCGTTGAGCGGCAAGGCGAGTGACGTCGGAGGCGATCGAACTGAGCCGTTGTCGCCGTTCCTGGGTGTAGAGTGGGCGACGCGAGGGGATGACGTCGAAAGGGGAGCACGAGATGGAAGGAGAAAGAGGGGAAAGGAGTGGCGATAGTTGGTGGGGAGGAAAGAAGGGGTGAGGCGAGAGCAAGAGCAAGGGAACTTGAAGTGCGGGAGGTGCAAGGTGCTGATACGAGTCACGTCAGTTTCCGGGCCAGCGGAATCACAACACACCTTACATCAGTAAGATACATAGTGCAATATAAAAACCAACTGTCTCCGTAGAGCAATGTAGCGAACTGAGTGTCTCCATAGAGCAATGTAACAAAATGATCGTCTCCATAGAGCAATGTAACAAAATGATCGTCTCCATAGAGCAATGTAACAAACCAATTATCTCCATAGTCAACCATGATTTTGATCGTCCTACATAGTGATATGTAGACTCGGTTTAATCTACTGTGCCTACATAAGTATAGTCATCAACTACTGGAACTACATTGAGCAATATAGACTTACTACAATGCTATAGAGCACTACATAGTATGTTGTTGTGCTATGGTGTCTATGGAGTCTACAGAATTAAGCGGTGTCTACAGACCGGACCGGTTTTTCCTGATGTTGGCCACCCTGACTAGTTGGCCACAGGGGACTTTCTGAACTTTCTAGAGTATTAATGCCTGTGTAGTTGATTTGGGCAGTAAGAACTATGTCCAGTGTTGCCTCAAACAAAAGTTCTTACACTGGCAGTGATTGCTTGATGAGTTAGAGGCATCTGATTGCTGCTGAGTCAGCAATATGACCAATTTGGGAAGGTCACCGAAAGGCCGAACGTGGTGGCCATACCATAGGTGATTCATTTCGGACGCAAATCCTTCAAAACTTCGTGTTTCGTGTTTCGTTTCCCTATTTGCTCTTTCTCAGCCATAATTTCTACTGTGATTTCACTTTTCTGGCCCATGTTACTCAATTCATTTCTACAACATTTCCCATTTCACATTTCAGACAGGCTGCATTCAGCAACACCCACTGGGCTCAGATGACAATGTGCATCCAGCACCACCAGGACTTGACATCAGACTGACCTGACCTCTCACTCATAGCCTTCAGAATATTTTAAATGAATTTATTAACACCTCAATGTGCTCGGTGACACTTGTACATGCCATATCAGCATGTCATCCTTTGGAAATTGCTGTGGGACCAGGAGGCAAAAGTCCACCTCTGTTTAAGAGAGTAGCTATTGGGCATTAAATACTACAAACTACGGGGATGCTACTCCTCCAACTAAGGGTCCATGAGCGCGGGATGGCACGGTTCGGATGAGGGGCGAGGGGGGCAGCGAGCCCTCGGTTTGGATGTTGGAGGACACATCATCAGGGTCCGTGCATAGGCGCATGGTGGGGCGAGGACAATGGTCCGTAGACAATGATGGAGGGGTGAGAGCAGGATGAAGGGGAGTCGACAATGGGCAAGAGCAATATGATGAAGGGATAGGGAGTGTAGGGAGCCAACCCGGGGCACGCCGAGTTCATACAACTTGATCCAAGGGTGGGTATCAACAGAGAGGAGTGGGTTGCAAAGAGGGGTCCTATTCTGAACTCTTCCTACTACAGAGTAGCTAGGGTGTTTTTATATACAGGAGAGAGGTACTAAAGATGAAAGGCATGAAAGAGAATCGAGACTGGTTGAGACAGTCGAGGCGGTCGTGAAAGGCTTGAGACGCAAGCGCGTCGCGTGAGGCGGGGCGTGGCGTGCGCGTGTGGTCGGTGGCGAATGGCCTGGGCGATGCGATCAAGGTCTTGATGTCGCACGCGGTGTGGCTTGTGGTGTGCGGTCGGTGGACGGCCTGGAACGAGAGGGAGGTGGCAAAGGATAGGAGGAGGCATCACGTCGTATTGCATTTCCACACATGATTCCGTGGCCAGCCATATGGCTACCCTACACTCCTGGGGGCTTGAAACTTTGACCATCCTCGGTCAAGCGTCTGAATGCGAGTGTTTTGAGCCTTTCGCATCTGAATTGAGGTGGCGGTCGCGGCTGCTTGTGGAAGATGCGGGGGCGGCGATTGGCGATTGGCGATGGCGACGACGGAAGAGGCGAAGGCGATGGGAGATGGAGGCGATGGAGACGAGGACGGCGGTGATGAGATGGCAGCTGCGTGGCAGTGGTGTTGTCTTGTGGCGGCGGTGGCGTGGTCATCTCCATTGCAGGCGGCAGCAGCGGGCGTGGACAAGGAGCGGAGGTGTAGGCGGCGAGCATGAGTTCGTAGACAGAGGCGTAGGTGGCGAGGACTCGAGAAGGAGGATACGTGGGGCGGCTTGCACGAGGGTGGCATTTGTCATCTTGCGGTGGCGGTGGCGGGGTCGTCTCCATTGGCAGCAGACATGGGCAAGAGCGCACGAACAGACGGGGAGGCGATGTGGGAGGCGGGGTGCGGTGTGCTGTTGGCGTCGGTGGCTGCCTCTCCTGCGGCGGCGGTGTGGTGGCGGCTGCTGCTCCTTTTGTGGTGCATCGTGGCTAAGTTCGTGGCCAAGGCCTTCTTGGTCTTCTGGGGTGGTGCTGGTGGCGAGAGGTTGCGACGGTGCGGCGGTGCTGGGTCGCGCGAAACTGAGACTGATGCGGCGGGCGCTGAGACGAAGACTGAGGGTGAGACCAAGGAGGCAGTGATGGACGGAACTGGTGCGGCGACAAAGACGGATGGAGCGGAGGCGATAATGGAGGGCACGGCAACGGGAAGGGAGACGGCAGTGGGCGACGCAGGGGTGACGGCAGATGGTGGGGACAGAGCGGTGGCTGGGACTAGGCCCGGAACGGCGGCGGACGAGGCGACGGACGAGGCTGAGGGCGTGGTGGTGGTGGCTGAGACTGAGACGACTGGGGCTGAGGGCATGGCAGAGATGGCAGCGGCTGGCAATACTGGCAATACGGCGGACTGGGCTGAAGTGACAAGTGCGGGCGAGGCTAAGACGGAGGCTGATGCGAAGTCAGTGGCTGGCACGACTGAGGCTACTGTGGCAGCAGACGAGACTGAGCTGGAGACGGGAGACGTAGAGGCAACAGCTGGCAATGCTGGTGCTATGGCGGATGAGGGCGCGGCGGCTAACGAGACGAAGACGGGGTTGGCAGTGAACGGAACTGGTACGACGGCAGATACTGAGGCTGAGGCTGGGGCCACTGGGGCGGACGGAGCAGCGACAGAGGTGGGCAAGACTGAGGTGGCGGCAATAGCGAAGGCGGGTGATGCGGTGAGATTGAGACCCAGGCAGGACGGCAGAGACGTCGAAATCCTAGATGTGTAAAACCATCAGATACCATAAATACTTGAAATATTGTAAGACTACTTACATATTGATATGCTCCCAAAGTTTGAAGCAAATAGATGCACTAGAACATTCAGAAAAAAAGAAATTAGCATTCTGGAGTAGGGGGTAGGAGTCAACGGCAAGGATTCCCACGGGTGGCCAAGATCGTCGATTTTCTCTGTTTGGCAGTCGCCTCGCAAAAATATTCATAGCATGACAACAACGCACTCTAAAATTATGGCTGTCTTATAGCATCATCCTAAGATATTTGTCCACCCTTCTAATCCCTCAAAACATTCAAAATATGTTCTCAGCTCCCATAAGGCATTGCATTGGTTTAGGTGGCCAACTACCCGACCTGATACAGTATGTTTGTTCAGCTCAAACTGATGAACAACCAACCAAATGTTATCAGGAAAATCCTCCTGATGATCAACCAGCCCAACAACCCACTCAACAGGAGACACAAGCTCCTGATGAAGGACCATCTCCTGAGGAAGTTGTGGCTATAATGTCTGGATATTTTGAAGAACAACATTGCTCATGGGCTACTGCCATGGTCAATAATGGCATGGATTTTCCCCCAGCTTGAACTACCCAGCCTTAGTTTGAGCTGTCTTCCCTAGTGATGTATTTGTAGCAAGACTCAATTCAATCAAAGTTCCTGTTCAAATATGCACAAGTGGATGAAGGGCTGATCTCATTGCTCTCCTGGACAGTGGAGCAACTGACAACTTCATTCACAAGAATATTATCACTCTTTACAAATTCCCAGTTACCACTCTACAAAAGCCAAAAATTATGCACAATGTAGATGGTACTCACAATAAAGCTGGAACTGTCACAGAAGCAGTCAACCTTTATATTCAATTTAAAGGATGAGAGTATCAAATGTGCTTCTATGTCACTGAAATATCTACTGATGACACACTTCTTGGGTTCCCATTCCTCTGTGCTACCAACCCCACTGTCAATTGGACTAAAGGAACCCTTGAGGATACTGTTGTAGCCCCTACTTGGAATGCTGATAAATGGATTAAGCGACTTCATTTACCCCCATGCATTGATTCTACCCCAATTACAGTGGAAAAGATCAGCACCTCTACCCAATCAGCTGCACAAGCAGCTGATCAAGACAAGAAGGACTGGAAGGACTTAGTTCCTCCTGACTATCATCACTTTGAAAGGCTTTTTTCAGAAGAAGCCTCTCATAGCTTTCCTACTTCCAAACCTTGGGGTCATGCCATAGACCTAATCCCTGATGCTCCATCTATGCTCAATTGCAAGATTTACCCTCTTGCACCAGTGGAACAACAGGTGCAAGATGGATTCCTAAAGGAACACTTGGAAAAAGGATACATATGTCCTTCAAAGTTGCCATATGCCTCTCCTTGCTTCTTTGTAGGCAAGAAAGATGGCAAATGACACTACATCCAAGACCATCCTCTGGTATATTATTCATGATCACTACTACCAGCTGAAAGGAACTACAATATCCATGACAGAGAACTACTTGCTATAGTATCTGTCCTTAAACAATATCAACACTGGCTACTTGGGGCATGTCATGAAGTAACCATTCACACTGATCATGCCAATCTGGCCTACTTCTGCAAACCCAAGGACCTTTCACCACATCAAGCAAGGTGGATGGCCCTTCTCCAGAAATACAACTTCAAGTTGACAACTATCCCTGGAAAGTCCAACACTGTTGCCAATATTCTACCATGACAACCTGAGAAAATATCCATAACAAAGCCATCACACTCCTACCTGATCATGTCTTCAATGAGCACTTGCAAAAGGCAAATGTCCTGGAAGCTTGTGCTCCTACCATTAACTGTACCTTTGGTGATAACCAGGAAGCTTTTGCATGAAAAGCTTACTCACACAAGTCACTCCCCTTACACACTTACCTGCCTGATGACCTCATTTTACAATGGGAAATCTTGAAGAAAGTCCATGATTCCCCAGTGGGAGGACACCATGGCATCACTAACACTTGGGATCTTATAAGAAGGAAATATGAAGGGCCTAGGCTTTGCCTCTTGTAGAAGAATACATCAAGGGATGCACTAAATGTTGGATATACAATCTGTCATATAGATTAATCCACTTCACTGTACCCAAGGCTAGGTAGCTCAGTGGTTAGAGCACCTGGTATATATCTGGGAGGTCCTGGGATCAACCCCCAGTCTGGCCATTTTCTTAATTGCACCAGGATATAGGGAATCATGTGAGTGCATGTCAACCCCCTCCTCTGAGGTCCCCAGGTTGGGTCACATAGTGTTGAACCCACAAGTCAGACCCAAGAGGGTGGCAATGACTAAGCACCTCCTCTGAGGTCCCTCTATCTGTGGTTGCATTTCACAACACTAAATGTCAAGAATCTAAAGCCATCACTACCCTGAAACATGCACCACTCCAACCATTTGATACAAATGTCTCAGCTGGCCCCTTCCAATATGTTTCAATGAACCTTATCACAGATCTTCCAAAGTCTGGATCATATGATTCCATTCTCACTATCATTGATCAAGGCTGTTCAAAAGCCACAAAGTTTATCCCCTGCAATAAAACCATAGATGGTCTAGGCATTGCCATCAAGTACCTCACTAATCTGTTTCCATGGTTTGGAATTCCCAAGAGAATCATCTCTGACAGGGACCCCCATTTCAAAGGAAACTTTGCCAGGGCCATCTGTAAAGCCGCAGGGATCAAATAAAATTTGAGCACCACCTTCCACCCATGTACAGATGGATGAACCAAGTGGATGAATCTCTGGATTGAGACTTATTTGAGGGAATTTGTAAATGGACAACAAAATGATAATGATTGGCACACACTACTTCCTATTGCTGAATTTGCTCACAATACATGGCAACATGAAAGCACTAGGCACACACCACATGAACTTCTCCTTGGTTTCAATCCATCTGCCAAATGGACTACAACAGACATATCCATTCCTGAAGCTGAAACATGTCTCAAAATCATGGAACAGGTACAATCCAGAGCACAGGAGGAACTTCTGAAATGCATCAAACCATCAGAAGAACCAAGGAAACTCAAAGAAGGACAACTGGTATGGCTGGATGGATGTAATCTGGTGGTTAAGGCCCCATCAAAGAAGCTTGCCCCCTGGCATTATGGACCATTTGAGGTGATACAACAAATCACACCAGTGGTGTATCACATCAAACTGCCCCCATCAATGAAAATCCACAATGTGTTTCATGTGGAGATCCTTATGCCATTCACTAAAACAGGGGCATATGGCAAAGCTTTTTCCCAACCACCACCTGACATTGTACAAGGGGAAGAGGAATTGTCACAGTAACAAGCTGTGTCAGTTCTCAAGCCTGAAGTCGAGTTGATAGTAGAGTGTGTTCAGATGAATGGGCTGGTTCCTGTTGTAAAGAGTAAGGATCCCTGCAGTGGTTGAAGTGTTTTATGCTAAACAGGTTATGGCCAATAGACCCTTCCTAGTACGACTCGGTCCATTGAAAAGCTAGGGTAAGTTTGTAATGGGATAGACTAGGGCTGGTTCCACTAGCTATATGCATTCAAGTCTGTTGTAGACCTTGAACACACAGAGAGAGGAAGGTATGTCTTTAAGAAGGAGAGCTCTTCTCAGTAGAGTGAAGAGAGACTCTTAGGGGAGGAAGAGAAAGGTGAAGAGTAGGTGGTGGATGGTGTGTGTGTGTGAAGAGTTGATGAAATGGAGAGGTGGATGTGGTTTGAGGATTAGGAGTCGTGTGGGTTGCAGGCGAATATGTTTGGACAAGGGTAGGTTGGATTCTACAAGAGACCAAGCTTAGGGCTTTGGTCACAAAGTACTGAGCTTATATATACAGGAGAAGCACAGCAATAGCTGCACTTTGACTGTGCTACTAGTATAGTAGGAGTCATAATAAGTCGGAGTCATAGAATGAGGCCATGAATGAGTCAGAACCAAGTGACTGTACTGCATGGTAAG
Organism: Russula earlei; assembly: GCA_025769875.1. Taxonomy (NCBI): domain Eukaryota; kingdom Fungi; phylum Basidiomycota; class Agaricomycetes; order Russulales; family Russulaceae; genus Russula; species Russula earlei. The sequence goes on along the minus strand of JAGFNK010000161.1, from coordinate 65,770 downwards.
TGTGCAGCATTGCACAGTCAAAACTGTGCAGTAAGTATAAAGGGAAAGAGAACCAAACAAAGGGAAAGTAACAGCAATCCAGTGTTACCTGGATGTGTATGGATCACATGATAATACAGAAGGGATCACAAGATGTAAAAGATCACAAGCCCAGTAAGTAAAGGGACATACAAAGAAAGCAGTCCATAGCAAAGGTAAGAAGTGAATGTAAAAGGAAAATGTTGTAACAGGAATATGAAATTGCTACCATCATTGGAGACAGGAAGTACTGAGGCAAGACACAATACCTTGTTCATTGGGAAGGATATCTGGTTTTGGAGCACGCATGGGTCAATTCTGCTGACATTCATGCTCTGGCTCTACTCAAAGAATACTTGAACTCTAAGACAAATTCCCCTGTGGGTGGACAAGCTCATGTATAAGATCCCTCCTCCATAACTTGAGACTGCAGAACATCTTCTACAGCTTTTTTGTGATAGCAAAAAAGGTAGGAAGACACCTTAACCTGGTCTGGGTTGTGCTGCAATAATTGTTCCTGCCTCCCACCTCATCCACTCTACTTACCAAACTTCATCTTCACCTTCTTCACCTTCAAACTCTACCTCTTCTCATGACTGCCAATGTCTCAATCCCCAATTTATATTCCATCCTCACCAGTCCCAACCTACTCATCCCCTGTCTACTGTCCCTCATCCCCAGTCCCCACTTGTGCCTCCCCTGTTCTTGCCTACTCTTCCCCAACACTTTCCTATGCCAATGTCAACACCATTGCCTCCCCCACTCCCCAATTGGCAAGAAGGACCATACCATTCAAGAACCCTCCTGCCTATGAGTGCAATGAGGACAACAACAACACCACTGCCTGAGTCTGTCTCTCCCCTCTTTCACCTTCCATCTCCCTCTCCTCAACCCTTCTTGGATCTGAGTGCAACACCCTGGGACTTGACCTTTTCCCAGCATGCACTCCATCCCCATTCTCCCTTGCCAAGCAGTTTGAGGCTGCCAAATTCTTTGACACCACTTGCCTTCCACAACCCAGCCCTGACTGGATCCCCTCCTCTAACTACTCCCTCATTGACTTCACCATCCCACAGTATCCAGGAGGAACTGGCTACAGGGGCAACTGGTTTCTTATTGAGCTGGAGGCTTGACCGGAACCCCTCATCCATGCTACTGTACCCTTGGCAAGGGAGCCCCCATCTTCTCTTGAGTATTCACACCCATCCCCACTGCCTGGCCCATCTCTGTCTACAACAAGGAGCAATGGGACATGCTCCTTGCTGACCAGCCTTACACTGACTTTGTCACCAGGGCCATTGAGGATGACAATGACCCCTCCCTTACAGCAGGGGTCAAGTCATACAGGTTCAGAACATTGGAAATCCTCAAGAGGAGGCAAACCATACACCTCCTCTTTCCACAAATACTTGAGCACCAAGGCCACCTCAAGGAGGTCAAACAAACCCTCACCACTGCCAATACTCTCAATCAGGTTACCCTTAACCTCTGATGGCAAGACCACTCAGAAGAAGAAGATGATAGTCACCTACAGGAACATATGCAATTGATTTGTTTTCCTCCACTGACTCCTTCCAACCTCCTTGATCATCCTTCACCTCCGATGAGTCAATGCCTCCAAGATCTACCTTCATCTCCACCTGTCACCCCAGAAAGACCTGCTTTCATTGTGGTGAACTGGGGCACATACAACCAGTCTGTCCCCACAGACCAGATTGTGCAACAAAAAGGGTACAATCTTCAAAGTTGGACAAGCCTTGTTTACTTCTTATCTTTTACTATGGACTGCTTGCTTTTGTACACCACTTACTTACTGGTCTCATGATCTCTTACATCTTGTGATCCTTTCTCTGTTATCATGTGATCCATACACATCCAGGTAACACTGGATTGCTGTTACTTTCCCTTTGTTTGGTTCTCTTTCCTTTTATATATTTGCTTCTTAGTTTTGACTGTGCAATGCTGCACACCTACTGTGCAGCACAGTCATTTGGCTCTGACTCATTTTTGGCCTCATTTCTATGACTCCTACTTATAATGACTCCTACTACTGTATACTAGTAGCACAGTCAAGCACAGATATTGCTGCACTTCTCCTGTATATATAAGCTCAGTACTTTGTGACCAAAGCCCTAAGCTTGGTCTCTTGTAGAATCCAACCTACACTTGTCCAAACATATTTGCCTGCAACCCACTCCACTCCTAATCCTCAAACCACATCCACCTCTCCATTTCATCAACTCCTCACACACACACACACACACACACACACACTGAAGCGAGCCAAACCAGGGCGCGCAGAGTTCATGGGGCTGGATGGCAATCCAAAGACGGTTGGTTGTCTTGACCCAAGAGCAAGAGGAATGTAAGGAGGAAGGGAGAAGAGAAGGAGAGGAGAGGAGAGCAAGATCACTCGTGCGCGGAAGTTTCTGACTGAAGGTAAGTGTTAAGATTCTCTTGTTCTCCGACTGTCATCTGTTTTGACTCATCTGTGATTACTCATATGTCTGGCTTAGTGATTGCTTACTGATTGATGACTGATTGCTTACTGATCTTGACCATAGTCGCTTACTGATTGCTTACTGATCGATGACTGATTGCTTACTGATTCATGACTGATACTAGGAAAGAATGACTCACGCGTGAGTCATTTCTAACATTCTTGAATTGCGCCCTATGTATTTGGATACTACTGGTTCCCAGCTATGTGCACCCTGAGTTTTGTACGAATTGGATCAGTAGTTATTGAGATATCGTATAAATAGTCTGTGGTACCAAGAAGTCGAGCCTTACACTCGACTTACACTTTTTCACAAGACAATTATCTTGTCAAACGATCTAAACAAACTATAGTGCAGACTCTAACTGAAAGAGGTCCCTCTCTTTTCTACATTCAATCTTCCTGAGATAATATCAAAGGGTTCGAAGTCTAGTGCTTGAACTATATCAAGCAACTCTTTCACAAGAAGAGTCAGTACTAAGATCTGTGAGATCTTAACAGTAAGGGGAACTCAAGAAGACTGTATTCCTCTTCCTCTTTTTCTACTACAGAGTAGCTAGGTGTTTTATATACAGGAGAGAAGTACTAAGGATAAAAGGCATGAAAGGGAGATAGGCATGAAAGAGAATTGAGACTGGTCGAGATGGTCGAGGCCATGGTGAAAGGCCTGAGATGCGAACGCGTTGCGTGTGCTGAGGCGTGGCGTGCGCACATGGTCGGTGGCGAGGACTGGGCGATGTGATGCGAGGAAGGAGGCAAGGTGTGGGAGGAGGCTGAGTGTCACGCATCGCGCGCAGTCCGCATGTGGTTCCGAGGCCAGCGATATGGCTCACCTTACAACACACACACTATCTACCATCTACTCTCCCTATCCCTTTCTCCCCTAAGAGTCTCTCTTCACTCCACTGAGAAGAGCTCTCCTCCTTAAAGACCTACCTTCCTCTTCTCTCTGTGTGTTCAAGGTCTAAGATGGACTTGAACATATATAGCTAGTGGAACCAGCCCTAGTCTATCCCATTACAAACTTACCCTAGCTTCTCAACAGACTGAGTCATACTAGGAAGGGTCTATTGGCCATAACCTGTTTAGCATAAAACACTTCGACTGCTGCAGGGATCCTTACTTTTTACAATGGAAACCAGCCTGTTCATCCGAACCCATTTCAACTACCAACTCAACTTCAGGCTTGAGAACTGACATGGCTAGTTACCATAACGGTAAATGAATCAGGTGCTTTGCATGTGTACTAAGCAGAGAACATGAGGACACTAAAGGCTCTTACTCATCATTATGGGCCTCCTTTGTTGAGATTATCATTGATTTGGTATGTTACCACTACCCTGGGACATTGTGATGTAATCACAGCCAAGGCACATTGACACATCAGCTCCCACAGACTGGGCACTCCTGGCTCACACATGTTGCTCATGCATTGGATCAGCCCAGACTGGCTCAGCTCAGATGCTGCAGCCTGTGTATGTTACAATGATAAGTTAATTGTTGACAATCAGTAGCTACTAATGACTGATCCCTTATGATACAAGTTGGTAGTTATGATTACTTTGCTTAGAGATGCTCTCATGTAATTAAGAGACACTCAATTAGCTAGATCACTTCAGTTTTGTCTTACACAAACTGAAGTGAGTACTTACTGTTTGCCATCTTATCTATCACATCTAATCAAACATTGTAGATATCCTTTGATAGATCTTAAGGATCTTATTGCTGTTATCATAACCTGCACCCATCTGCTTCAACATCCTTACTCAGCAGCTTACTGAGCATGACTGAGCATGCTCAGTAAGCATACTCTGACTTCTTACTCATCCATCAATTGTGCTTGATAACAAGGTTATGACTTGTTCCCTACTTAGCAGTTCCCTTGTAGTATATAAGTGCTCAATAAAGTAGCAGGCAGTCTTCAGACTGTCCATTTGATTTGTGGCACTTGTCAGGACTCACTGTTGAACAATCCAGTTCAAGAGTGAGTTAAGAGTTTGGAGACAAGATGACTAAGTTCTAGAACAAAGTTGGCAAAGAGCACGGTCCAAACAAGTAGCAAGTACCAGAGAGGGACTGGTACTGGCTGTGAGAGATGATCACAGAAAGAGAGGGCCAGGTTGTACTAGATAGGGCAGTCACAAAGGAGTACCCTCAGAAATGGAGTGCCACAAATCAAATGCACAGTCTGAAGACTGTCTGCTACCTTAGTGAGTGCTTATATACTACAAGAGAACTGCTAAATAGGGAACAAGTCATAACCTTGTTACCAAGCACAATTGATGGATGAGTAAGAAGTTGGAGCATGCTTACTGAGCATGCTCAGTCATGCTCAGTAAGCTGCTGAGTAAGAAGGCTCCTATTGATGAGTGAGAGCCTTTACTGTCCACATGTTCACTGCTTTAGTACACATGCAAAACACCTGATTCATTTACTGTTCATTAGTTTAGGGCCAGTCATTTGAGGACTTGTAGTTTGGTTCAGGGAATAGAGTTGTCTATAAGGCCCCTTATATAGTTCTATTAGGGTCATTAGAGTTGACCCTAATGCTTCTATTAAGGTCCTTAGTATTGCTTTATAGTTCATTCTATGGTTATTAGAGTTAGTCTAATAACACATTGTAGGGCCTTTAGTATCATGTTAGTGCCTTTTGTGGAGCACTTAGAGTCGTCCTAAGGTAGAAGACGTCCATAGCCCACCAACGTCACATGTTGTTACTTTTTCCGTGACACACCTGTCCACAACGGGATGAATACACAGAAAAACGGCTCTAGAAGTCGTTTCACACCTATTTCTCAAATTCTGTTCTCAGGGAATTGCCCCTAGACATGTTAAAATGTCATATTCAATTTGACTTGCTGTGGGATCCAGAATTGAGTTGTGAATGTCAAAAGTTGTTATCTTGTTATCATAAGGTATAACATTATTAATAAGATAATGATAATTGTGCCTGTTCGAGGTCATCCATCAAAGTCCTGGGTAGAACGCAATGGCCATGATACTTCCTCACTGCCCAGGCCACTTGTTGTCCATTAAGGCCCTTATCATATGCATCAATGAATCGACAGGAACGATTTGCAAAGCCACAAGTCTGAGACATCAGTGTTTGCTAAATATAGCATTAAGAAAGTTAGTTCGCACTGGCGCATCAACTCGAGAGGGATAGCATATAAGGCTGCCAGTGCATTTCTTTCGAGGCGATCTTCTCACAATGATTCCAGATTCAGGCAGTAATGCCATTTCACATAGCCCCAGCATTGCTCAATGAAATTGAGCTCACAATGAAACTTTGGGAGGAAGATCACTTGAAATCCACGCACGTTGCAAGTCCCTTCAAGTATTGTGTCGATATGATGAAGTCTGGTTCATTGAACAGTATGCGATGGCAACAGCATTTCAAAGCAGGTGGTGCGCAATTGAACAACTTACATTCCGCTCGTAAGTTCTGTATATCTTCATACCCATGCTCTTCCAAGATCACTGCCATACCTTTGAAGATACCAGCCTGTCAGGAAAATATAGTGACTGCACTGTCCCATCAGGAAGCACAGCATCACTCATCCAGACTTTCACCTTCACAAGTGACCCATCAGGTTTGTACACCAAACTTCCCAAGGCATCACATTGTGGGGCATCGATCCCCCAATTCTTGCCTATTTTGGGAGTAAATTTTGGCATGCAGCATGCAGTGACTGAAGCCTCGGGCCTTTTGAGATGGCTTGATGCATTATCATAGACAAAGTGATGGTCATATTCAGGGTAGAATTCAGTGAGAATGTCCATAGCAGCCTCTGCCTGTTCCCTGATATTGTCACTTGTGAAGTATCCATCTCAATTTTTCCCTGGTTTCATCACGCATCTCACAGTCCTTGTCCCATCAGAAGATTGGAGCCATCCGAAATCAGCTGAGACATAATCAGCAACCATTAGTGATGCACCCTCTCCTTTTGTGTATGGCTTTGCAGGTGCATCCTTGTGATACCAACCCTTCTTCCATCAATCATGTGCATAAAATATTGATTCATTGTGGAACCAGATGTTAAGATCTGACAGATCTTAGTACCGACTCTTTAGTGAAAGAGTTGCTTGATATAGTTCAAGCACTAGACTTCGAACCCTTTGATATTATCTCAGGAAGATTGGATGTAGAAAAGAGAGGGGCCTCTTTCAGGTAGAGTCTGCACTATAATTTTGTTTTAGATCAGTAGACAAGATAATTGTCTTGTTTATCAAAAGTGTAAGTCGAGCATAAGGCTCGACTTCTTGGTACCACAGACTATTTATACAATATCTCGATAACTGCTGATCCAATTCGTACGAAACTCGGGGTGCACATAGCTGAGAACCAGTAGTATCAAAATACAGAGAGCGCAATTCAAGAATGTTAGAAATGACTCACGCGTGAGTCATTCTATCCTAGTATCTGTCATGAATCAATAAGCAGTGAGTAAGCTCTTACTGATCAGGATCAGTAAGCAATCACTAAGCCAGACAGGATCAGTAAGCAATCAGTAAGCAATCACTAAGCCAGATCAATAAGCAGACATATGAGTAATCACAGATGAGTCAGCAAAACAGGTGACAGTCGGAGAACACGAGAATCCTAACACTAGACGATGACACATGTGCCCTGGACATTGACTTCCTCTGGTATGTTGTCCTTTGTCCAACTATACATATGGTCCTGAATTTCATGCCATGCTGGTAGGAACTTCATTTCACGATACCAGATGACATCAGCACATTCATGACCATCTGCATATTGACCCTTCATTGGTGCTGTGAAACGGTAACCCAGAGATGTCAGGTAATGACATGCTGTCCTCTCAGATATTGTTTTTGTGATGCCATGTTTCTCCTTGATGTCATCACAAGCCAGGAATTGTACCACCTTCTTAGCTGAGATTTCCTTCCCAAGCTCCTGGAGATGGAGACTGATGTCTGATGCCAAATCTTCATCTGTGAGCATAGACTCATTCCAATCACCATAGGGATTGACCAGCAGAACAGAGCGATCTTGGATAAATCACTTTGAAAGTCTAGCCAGCTGACAAGCACAGTATTGGCCCCTTCCCAGAGATACAGCAGCCTGACACGCAGTGGCCCCCTATTTATCAAATGTCATTGATCGAGGGTTTGTGTAAAAGTTGAGCATTGTCTGTATTCCTTCCCTCTGAATCCTGATGAATGGATCAATTTTGGGATCTTTGTACCCAGCGCCCATTTTCCTTGGAGGATGCAAGATTTCCTTCAGGTCTTTCAAAGCATCTTCTGCTGCCTGCAACTGCATTGGTGCTTGGCGCAAATGTCCATCACGTTTATGCACTTCCCTCCAGTGTGTATCGTCCTGCAGCTGTGCACTTTCATGTGAACTTGATCCTGGCTCTCCAATGTCTCCATCATGTGAATGTGCCTCCTGATGACTTAGATTGCATAAAGACACATTGTCGAATCCAGACTGATGAGGTAACTGCTCTGAAGGGATGACCTTATTACTAACATAATTTGGATCTTGGAGAAATCATGTACTGGGCTTGGGACATTTTCCTTGTCACTGTTGCAATGATTGACTTTCCTCTGCTTGGAGCTCTGGATGCCCTTCTTAAGGTTTGTAATCCTTGAGAGGGTTGATTTCCATTTTCCACCCATGCGACCGGCGCTCAAGGAGAAGACGCACAACCTTCAAGTGATGTGATGTGCAATATTGACATGCAGCACTGTGATTTTTAGGAAATCGGTTCAACAGTGTGATCTCACATAAAATTGACAATCTCAATATCATTAATAGTGGATTTAGACCAATTCCCTGAGAATACATTTTGTAGAAAGTGGTTGCAGAAGTCTCATACTTTGATTTTATAGAATTTTCAACTGTTTCGGGACATTGTCACACTGATCACATGATGTTGGTGGGCTATGGATGCCTTCTACCTTAAAGGGTCCTTATGTTGAGATTACCACTGCTTTGGGCAGTCTGATGTAATCACAGCCCAGTCATGTTAATGCATCGGCTCCCACAGACCGGGCACTCCTGGCTCATGGATCAGATCAGCCCAGACCAGCTCAGCTCAGATGCTGCAGCCTGTGTATGTTACAATGATAAGTTAATTGATGACAATTGGTAGCTACTAACAACTGATCCTTTATGATACAAGTTGGTAGTTATGATTACTTTGCTTAGAGACACCTCTGTGTATTTAAGAGGCACTCAATTAGCTAGATCGCTTCAGTCTTGTCTTACACAATACTGAAGTGAGTACTTACTGTTTCCTGGCTTATCTCTCAAATGTAATCATGCATTGTAGATATCTTGTGATAGGTATTACTGAATTATAGTCTTGTCTTACACAATACTGAAATATCTTGTGATAGATCTTAAGGATCTTATCACTGTTATCATAACCTGCGCCCATCTGCTTCAACACCTTAGAGAGGCTATAATACTGTCCTTTATTGCTAAAAGGGTTGCCACTAAGTGTGGCTTGCGTATGTCAATTGTGCTGAGAATTGCTCATGCAACAATGCATGCATGATATTGTGGACACCTCTACTCACCACTTTTGTCCATGTGAACAGGGTGGCACCATAGAAGCTGGGTTTCCTCTAATAAGGAAGGGTCCTTCAAGGGCCCTCTCCAGGAAATGGTTCATGACAACCATGTGCTTGCCTCCAATGAGCAAGTGCCTCCAGTGCTTTAAGGATCAAACCATGGCCAGGAATTCTTTGTCCCATATGTCATAGTTATTCTGCTTGTTTTAAGGCTGCAGAGAAGTAACCAAGTGGTCTCCTCTTTCCTTGTTCATCCTTCTAAGATAGTACTGCTCAAATAGCATAGTTGGATGCATCTACTTCCAATTCAAAGGGTTGCTCCTCATCAGGATGGAGCAGGACAGGGTCAGAAGATACTATCTGGATAAGTCTTTCCAGAGCATCTTTATATTCTTGAGTCCATTCAAATGGTACTCCTTTCCTTGTCAAGGCAATAATGGGTCAAGCAATCTGGCTGAACCCTCAGATGAAAGCCCTATTGTAGCTGAGGACTCCCATGACTTTGCACACTTCATGCACATCCTTGATTTCTCTGGGCCAGTCTGTGATTCCTAGAACCTTGGAGGCCTTGATCTTCATCTTCCCTTTGTCTATGTCCCAACCTAGCATGGTTAATTTTGCACCATGAACTGGCACTTCTTGGGCTTCAAGAAGTATGATTTCTTCTTCATCAACTTGAGCAGTTTGCTGATACACTGCTTGTGGATTTCTAGCTGTTCTGGGCTGTCCCCTGTGGCTATTCCAAAGTCATCTAGATAGTTGCCAGTGTACTCTGCCTGTCAAGACTCACTGTTGAACAATCTAGTTCAAGAGCAAGGGGTAAGTTCAAAGATGAGTCGATAGACATCCAAGATGGTGTGGGTAAGAAGTAGAGTCCAAAGCAGTACCAAGTACCAAAGAGGTACAGTTACTAGTAGAGTCAAGCAGGTATGCAGGGAAGAGGCCAGAATGGTCACAAGGGGACGGTCCTTTAAGGAGTATCCCAGGGATAGAGAGTGCTGTAAACAAATGGACAGTCTGAGGACTGTCTGCTACTTTATTGAGTGCTTATATACTACAAGAGAACTGCTAAATAGGGAACAAGTCATAATCTTGTTATCAAGCACAATAGACAGATGAGTAAGGAGTCAGGGTACACTTACTGAGCATGCTCAGTCATGCTCAGTAAGCTGCTGAGTAAGAAGGCTCCTATTGATGAGTAAGAGCCTTTACTGTCCACGTGTTCACTGCCTTATTACATGTGCTAAGCACCTGATTCATTTACTGTTAGTTAGTTTAGGGCCAGTCATTTGAGGACTTGTAGTTTGGTCCAGGGAATAGAGTTGCTTATAAGGCCCCTTATATAGTTCTATTAGGGTCATTAGAGTCAACCCTAATACTTCTATTAAGGTCCTTAGTATTGCTTTATAGTTTGTTCTAATTGAAGGGCCCTTCCTTAATAGAGGAAACCCAGCCTCTATGGTGCCACCCTGTTCACACAGGCAAAAGGGGTGAGTAGAGGTGTCCACAATATTGTGCACGCATTGTTGCGCAAGTGATTCTCAGCACAATCAACATACAGCAAGCCCCACTTAGTGGCAACCCTTTTAGCAATAAAGGACTATATTATAGCCTCTCTAAGGACCCCCTAGGATGACTTTAAGTGCCCTACAAGAGGTACTAACAAGGCACTAAAAGCCCTACAATGTGTTATTAGACTAACTCTAATAACTATAGAATGAACTACAAAGCGATACTAAGGACCTTAATATAAGTATTAGGGTTGACTCTAATGACCCTAATAGAACTATATAAGGGGCCTTATAAGCAACCCTATTTCCTGAACCAAACTACAAGTCCCATGCTCAGTAAGCACACCCTGACTTCTTACTCATCCGTCAATTGTGCTTGATAACAAGGTTAAGACTTGTTCCCTATTTAGCAGTTCTCTTGTAGTATATAAGTGCTCAATAAAGTAGTGGACAGTCCTCAGACTGTCCATTTGTTTACAGCACTCTCTATCCCTGGGATACTCCTTTAAGGACCGTCCTCTTGTGACCATTCTGGCCTCTGTCAAGACTCACTGTTGAACTATCCAGTTCAAGAGCGAGGGATAAGCTCGAAGACGAGTCGATAGACGTCCAAGACCGCGTGGGCAAGGAGTAGAACCCAGAGGAGCAACAAATACCAGAGAGGTATTGTTACTGTGAGAGTAGAACAATCACGCAGGGAAGAGGCCAGGATAGTCACAAGGGGATGGTCCTTAAAGGAGTATCCCAGGAATGGAGAGTGCCGTAAACAAATGGACAGTCTGAGGACTGTCCGCTACTTTATTGAGCGCTTATATACTACAAGAGAGCTACTAAATAGGGAACAAGCCATAACCTTGTTATCAAGCACAATAGAGTGATGAGTAAGAGGTCAGAGGACGCTTACTGAGCATGCTCAGTCATGCTCAGTAAGCTGCTGAGTAAGAAGCTTCTCTTGATGAGTAAGAGCTTCCATTGTCCATGTGTTCACTGCTTTAGTACACATGCAAGCACCTGATTCATTTCTTGTTAGTTAGTTTAGGGCCGGTCATTTGAGGACTTGTAGTTTGGTTATGGAATAGTGTTATCTTATAAGGCCCTTATATAGTTCTATTAGGGTCCTTAGAGTCGACCCTAATACTTCTATTAAGGTCCTTAGTGTTGCCTTATAGTTCGTTCTATAGTTATTAGAGTTGGTCTAATAACGCGTTGTAGGGCCTTTGATACTAGGTTAGTACCTATTGTAGAGTTCCTAGGGTCGTTCCAAATGGTCCTTAGGAAGGCTCTAATACTGTCCTTAGTTGCTAGAAGGGTTGCCTTTAAGTGGGGCTTGCTGTATGTCGATTGTGCCGAGAATCGCTCGCGCAACAATGCGCGCGCGATATTGTGGACACCTCTACTCACCCCTTTTGCTCGTGTGAACAGGGTGGCATCATAGGGGCTGGGTTTCCTCCTATAAGGAAGGGTCCTTCAAGGGCCCTCTCCGGGGAATGGTTCATGACAGCCTCTTCCCTGCGTACCTGCTCGACTCTACTAGTAACTGTACCTCTTTGGTACTTGGTACTGCTTTGGACTCTACTTCTTGCCCACACCATCTTGGACGTCTATTGACTCATCTTTGAACTTACCCCTTGCTCTTGAACTGGATTGTTCAACAGTGAGTCTTGACAGACACTGCCCATCATTCCAGCCAGTTGCCAAAGTCTCTTCTCATCAGCCTGGTAAAGAAGGCCAGTGCATTCTTGAGCCCAAAATACATGACATTGGGCAGGTACTTTCTATATGGTGTCTTGAAAGCTGCTTTCCAGCAATCTCCTTCTGCTAATTGTACATTATTGTATCCTCATCATATGTCAAACTTGGAGAACACCTTCTTGCCTTGAAGCCTTTCCACTTCTTGTTCCAGATGTGGTAAAGGTTCATTGTCTCATCTGGTCCACTGATTTAGTCATCTATAGTCCACAATGATTCTTTTCTCCTTGCTGTCCTTCTTGCCAATGAAGAACACTTGGAGATGTATAGCTGGATGGACCTGGAGTGATGTATTGCTTTTCTACTTCATCCACTAGGAATTTCTTGAGGTATTCTTGTTCATCTCATGTTAGGGGGTACACTTTGTGTCAGAACTCACTGTTGAACTATCCAGTTCAAGAGCAAGGGGTAAGCTCAAAGACGAGTCAGTAGACGTCCAAAACTGCATGGGCAAGAAGTAGAGTCCAAAGCAGTAGAAAATACCAAAGTGGTAAATTACTGGTAGAGTCGAGCAAGTACGCAGGGAAGAAGCCAGAATGGTCACAAGGGGAAGGTCCTTAAAGGAGTATCCCAGGTTTGGAGAGTGCCATAAACAAATGGACAGTCTGAGGACTGTCCACTACTTTATTGAGCGCTTATATACTACAAGAGAACTGCTAAATAGGGAACAAGTCATAATGTTGTTATCAAGCACAATAGAGTGATGAGTAAGAAGTTGGAGTATGCTTACTGAGCATGCTCAGTCATGCTCAGTAAGCTGCTGAGTAAGAAGGCTTCTCTTGATGAGTAAGAGCCTTTACTGTTCATGTGTTTACTGCTCTAGTACATGTGCAAAGCACCTGATTCATTTGCTGTTAGTTAGTTTAGGGCTGGTCATTTGAGGACTTGTAGTTCAGGGAATATAGTTGCCTATAAGGCCCCTTATATAGTTCTATTAGGGTCCTTAGAGTTGACCCTAATACTTCTATTAAGGTCCTTAGTATTGTTGTATGTCAATTGTGCCAAGAATTGCTCATGTGACAATGCACACACGATATTGTGGACACCTCTACTCACCCCTTTTGTCTGTGTGAACAGGGTACCACAGAGGCCAGGTTTCCTCTCATAAGGAAGGGTCCTTCAAGGGCCCTCTCTGGGAAATGGTTCATGACACTTTGCAGTTTAGCTCCTTTGGCCAGCTCTATCTGCATATCTGGTTCCCTTGGATTTGACTTGCATTCATGATGGACTGCTTACCTGTGACTGCTTACTCTTTCTGCTTACTGATTAGCTGACTGATGCTTTGTTATCACTGACTGATAGGATGACTGATGCTTACTGATTGCTTACTGGACTGATGACAGATACTAGGAAAGAATGACTCATGTGTGAGTCATTGCTGATGCTTCTAAATTGTGGTTCTTGTTTTTGGATAGTAGTGGGTCTCAGCTATGTACTCCCCAAGTTTCACATGAATTGGATCAGCTGTAATGGAGATGTGGTATAAATACTTCAGTGTATCAGGAGTTGACCCTTACACTCAACTCCCTGAATTGTATTCAATTCTCATTCTCTATCAAAGTAACTGCTCTAAGTGATAACAGGACCTTCTCATCTCATTCCATTCTTTCTTCCTGAGATAATATGAAAGGATTCAAGGTCTAGTGCTTGAATTATATCAAGCAACTCTATCACTAGAGTGGCAGCTAAGATCAAATAGATCTTAACATTATCCCAGAATGGTAGGTGTGTCCAAGTTAGGGCTGCCAACCGTACCGTATACGGCTACGGCCGTACTCGATACGGTATGTATACGGCTACTATCCGTACCGTTACCCGTACCGTATGCTTCCACTTCAGCAGCCTATACGGTACGGTACGGGGTAGAAGACGGCCGTAATACGGCATTACGGGTTATTACAGTCAAGCAAAATTTGATTAAACTGAATGAATGACAATGATATCTATTATTCATTACCTATAACCATAAGGTCATCAATGGCACGTCGCGTAACACGTAGGTGCTGCTTGACAAGCATCAATGTCTGGATAGTCTCTGGATGTAGGCTGGCTCTTCGTAATGAGATGGTGTCTCGCCCACCCGAAAATATTCTTTCAACAGCAACAGCAGAACCTGCAGTTTTTGTTTTCAACATAAGTAATTGACATAAACACATATCAATGAAATTCTAACCTGGAATCACCAAGAGATCCCGAGCAAAGACAAAAAGATCCAGAAATTGTGAGCGTCGTCCAACCCACCAGCTAACAGGATCACAGGAATCAAAGTCCTCATGGGGGAGCCTAAAGTACTCCTCGAGCTGGTCCCTTCTTGCACTGGCATGCTTCTTGTATCGGGCAGTAAAATTGACCTTTTGCGGAGACTCATTGTGAGACTGTGAATAAGTCTTTGACAGACTAGTGGTATGGGGATGATCATGGACAGGCGGTGCGACATATTTTCCTGCATAATTGTCCTGGAAACAGTTGTTGAGTGATGCCTTCACAGAATCCAGATAGTCAGCAAGGATGTCGTCATCAGCGTAATCAGATTTCATTCCTTCGTATGAGATGCGAGGATCAAGCACTAAGTATAGCACGTAAGTTTAGGCATGCATAAAAAGGGCAGAAATTCCACATACATGCAGCCCAAGTATACAATGGTGACTCATCAAACTTGTAGTAGTAGTCACTCAACTTGCGGTGTGCATCCGTGAGACCAAGCATGAGCTCAGGTGAAGTTGACGATGGAAGATGAGTAAGAATATATTTGATTTGCTCTTGAAGCCCTCGGAAGATTGCGTGCGTGCTTGAGAGTGTGGGATGATGTGTAGCTGACGTTTGAGTAGTTGCCGAACGGAAGGACTTAAGCCATCCTGCAACCAAAGTGATACCTTCCCAGTCCTCCTCAGAGAGTTCGTAATCACGCAGTATGTGCGTGAGAACAACCTACTAGATAAGATAACTGAAGGTATTGTAAGGCGGCAGTGGGTGCGTGCCTGAGCGGGCAACGGGGCGCGAGACGACGATGGAGGCGGCGGCGTATAGCGTTAAGATGTTGGAGGCTGAAGCTGAGGCCTACAAGGGCAGGTGACGAGACTGAGGCGATTAGCGAGACTAAGAGGCGCGGCGGCGGCAGCTGGCTGAGCTAAGGCTGGGGCAACAGAAGCAGATGGCAGGACTGAGGCTGGCGTTGGCGCTGAGACAGACACCGCGACAGGCGACACTGAGAGCGCAGGAGCTGATGAGACAGAGGCGGGGTGTCAGTCGGGACCGAGGCGGCTGGCAAGGCTAAGGGCACGGTGGCTGGTTATGCTAGCAATACTGGACGCGCGGTGACAGTGGCTGGTGATGTTTACTGAGGGCGCGAGAACTGAAGCTGCGGCCGAGGCGGGCAGGGCGGAGGATGTAGGGGCAACGGTGACGACGTAGACTTGGTGGTATAGATGGGTGGAGTAGAAATGGCGACGAGAGAGAGTTGGGACTGAGGGCAAGGCGACCAGGTGCAGTGGGCGGTGCTAGAACGCTGACGGACGAGGCGGAGACGACTGGGCTGGCATTGAGACAGCGGCCGTGACTATAAGGGGGGCGGCTGGCGATCAAAGAGTATTTAACGTAGTAATAATCGAGTTGATGATCATGTACACTATCTACGAGATGAGATGTAAAGTAAATGTAGCTAAAAAATGTAGGATCACATCAGGGCGATCCCTCAGTCGCCTTTGCACGCATGCGATTGGGATCAATTGCCTGCAATTGATCTCACTCCAATTCACTCGTCTGGGCAATCACAACAGAACATTCTAGAAAGAAGGTCTCACATTACTCAACTCTTTTGCCATTGAGTACAACTAATATACGGCCCGTATATACGGCTTGATGGCGTCCCTTATACGGTACGGTACGGTAACTAACCGTACCGGCAACCGTACCGTCATGGTACACTTCCACTACCCGGACGGTACGGTACGGGATACCGTATTACGGTAGCCGTAAACCGTATGTGTACGGGTACGGTCGGCAGCCCTAGTCCAAGTAAGATTTGATCACTATTCAGCAATAGCAACCTGTCTTCTTGATCTTGGACCTCCATGCATGATCAGCCATTCCATGGGGTATCTGCCATGCTCCCAGTCATAATTGAGACATCCCCTCTTTCCAGAATTGGCAGTGATCTCAAAATGTTGTGTGGCAAAAGGGGCACTTGGGCCAGAATGGGCAGATGGTGTGGATGGTCTGCCAGTTAATTGTGAACATGATAGCATTTCTTTTTTTTTTTGGTAAGGGAAAAAGGTAAGTAGTTATACTATTATTGACTTGCTTATATAACTAAATTTCATCTGTTAACACATGATTGAAGTCCCAATTCTCTTGCTGACACAATTGCCTTTTATAGTAATTCAACCCACTTGTGAAAAGTCAAAAACTATTGATGGGAGTCCACACTTTTTTTTTGTGTCAAAAGACCCCCATTAATGATTTCCCCTTTCAGGGATTTTTGGGAGGATGTCATGCACAATGTTAGAGTTTGAGTTGTTTGAGTGAGTTGGTGCTTCAGATCAGCATCCTCAGCTGATCACATCCCTTCCCTAAACACAATGCCACTACACTGGCTAGGTGTCTTGATTCAATTGGTGCTTCAAATATTTCATTACATTTCATGTGACTATGTGTGACTGTCCAACTAATGGGTAACATACTTAAGCTTTCTGACCAATGAGTACCCTACAGTAGGTTCCTGAATTACACACAATGGTTAGTGCTGGTTTTTTCCCCCACTGCACATGGGTTGGACTTAGCATCAACCACAACATATTTTCCACTCCAAAAATTAGTACAAACAGTGAAAAAAAATAGCATCTCTGGGGTCCTTGATCACTTTTCTTGTCTCGCAAAATCCAAGCTGGCCAGTCCCTGTTGCCACAGATCTGGACCATGTGTGGAACATTTTGGAGTCCCGGACAAAGGGGAGTCGAGTGTTGGAAAATCAAACGTGTGATATCATCTCAGCTGGCTGGCCATGATTTATCTCGTTCCAAGATGATGATATAAATGGATGAAATGGAGGCATCACAATAGGATATTGAACGAGACATCCAACACGCGTGTATAAACGAGTAGTGAGCTCTCCGCTCAGAGCTTGTCTTTTCGTTTGAGTCGTGGATCCTCGCTCTGATTGCGATTCCCCCCCTTGATCCCGGATCTCCGACTGGACCCGAAGGTCGTTCCCGGTTGCCGTGCGCTGGCATCACCCACTACAACATGATATGGCAGCGGTGTCAGGGGTTTCGTTTGGGCCGGCGCGGGAGGCCGGAGGCGGGCGGTCCTCACGTTCACGTTCTGGGCCTGCAAGGTCAAGGTCGTATCCCTGTCCCTGGAGGGATGAGGATGTCCCAGCCGAGGCGTCCTGCCGGTGACCGGCACGTGGGCCGTGCTGCTCGCCGGCTCTTGTCCCGTATGGATCCGCTGATGGTGTGTCACTCTTCCATTGGAGCCTTCTTCACCTTCTCCTTCGGGTTCGGGGGATGCTCTCATCGGTCCTGATCGAGGGGTTACACTTTTACCTGAACAGCGTTCGGGAACGACATACCGTCGAACCACGGCTCCGGCGTACTGGGGTGCGGCAGAGCCTCCTCTTCCTTCTTCACCTCATTCGTTTCGTTTGGGTCAGCTCTGCAACGGAAAGTAAACTTGGGGAATGCAACAGAACCTGAAGAGGTGGGCGCACCTAGGACACCTTGAGCGAAGCCCGAAGGACGGAGCGATGCCAACGGCGAGGCAGATCATGGCAAAAATGGTGGAAGTGCGCATCGTGGATGCTCGATTTAAAATCAAAGTCGTCCAAATAACTGAGATAAGAACAGGACGGAGTGAGTGTGGAAAGACTGTTGGTAACCGGTACCAAGTAAGAGACGGCGATGGAGAAAACGTAGAAAGGTTGTTGGTAACCAGTACCAAGTATGTTTGGAGCACTGCTGAAGAGAATTGGAACTGCCGGCATGAGATCTTTTACACTCTGGTGAATACCCTCTCCAGAGATAGCCGATAGCGGGAATTCCCCATCAAGAGTGTGGGACATCACATTTGCAGATGTGTTGATTGATTGATCACCATTGAGGTGGCCGACACAGGCGAGCTTGGCTTGGAAGTGGGCGTTCCATTCCGAGTTCTCTCATGATCAGTTTTGGCCCACAACCGTGGGAATTTGACCATCTATCCGTTGCAGCCATTGTTTTTTGGAACGCGCTTATTCTCGTGGAGTTAACTAGAATAGAGGTCTACCTATGGGACCGGTTGCCGCTTGGGCAAACACGTTGCAACCGTCACGTGGCTCGTTCGCTTCTTGTGCACCACGGCAATGCATGCAACCTAGCTCACCGACAGTTACTGACCGCAATGTTACCCCATTGTCGAGCAGGAATCAACAATCAGAAGGTGTGCCGTTGCCACCATGCGGCCATTTCTGTTGGTGGGGCTTGAAACCACCGTTAGATCTTGTGCGTAACAACACCCGTGTGGCACTTTGCCTTTCCTCTGTCACTGTACATTGTGCTCCACATTTTCGGCTAGTGGACGTGCTCTTTCTTGGGTCGGGATTCTTGTGGCTGCAACGCCGGGGCATCCACAAGAAGTGTGGTGCGTCACTTGGTACATTCGCCTTCCTCTCTGTCTCCTTCAGGTGTGGTTGTCTGCCCATCCACACCAAGTTCTTCATAAAATGGATCCCTCTGCTGCCGACATCGATATCCCACCCAACAAAATATTCATCACCAGCGCCGGCATCCCAACTGCCCACCCATCGTCTCTGACGCAGTCATCGATACACAGTTCCGCTCATGCCCCGCCAATTCACTCACTGCCACATCGGCATCGCATTCTACCAAGTCGAAGAATCTTCTCTTCATTGTGCCGTAGTCCTTTCCACCAGGAAGGTGTTCGAGGGCCCAGTGTTGTGCTGCACCCTGTCCAGAACCGTGGAGGGCTGGCGCCTGCAATGGGTACATTGTGAGAAGTCACCGTCCGGCCTCAGTCCGTACATGTGGCTTTTGGGCATCGTCCACGTCGCAAAGGCCGAGTCTCCAGTGAGCGACATCTGCGACTCGATCAACGGCCATCGTTTCACGTTGCCTGACCCCACCGTCGATGACAAACTCGATGAAAAACCGTACTCCGCCAATGGATTCGTCCACCAGTGCATCTTGCATCTTTGCGAGGACCAACTCAACAGCCTCTCGACGGAAGCGCGGCGTGACTTTGCCAAGCATATAGAGGGCTGCCTGGATAGATTCTGGGAGAGGCCGAACTCCTGATAATTCCAAGTTCCCGATCGTCCCCATCGGGGAGGGTGAAGTCTTCTTTGGTCGCAGGGGTGTCTGATTATTATCCTATTCTTGTGACTTTCGAGTTGTCATGCCCCACTACAATCCATCATCACCTTTAGTCTTCTACATCCTAAACTTCCGCACTCTTGATCTTTTAATCTTTAACGGTGTTTCGGTATTTCACGTTTAATACTACTGGAGTGCATCATACAACGAGACATCGAAGTTGTTCGCCGGTCTACGATTCATCACTGGCAAGTGCACTCTGCAACCTTACTTGGCGAGCATTCATCACACTCTATTTTCTGATTCAAACTTACCCTGCGTTACATGCAATTTCGTGATTCTCCCGAGGCGTTCAGAATACGTCTGGGGTCGCAATTAACCCCTCGAACTGAAGGGTATGTCATGACTCGGACGTCCCTGGGAAAACCGCACACATCTCATATATACGTGGGAATTAAATGACTGACTCAGAAAAGGAGGTGATAATAGAACAATGCAATCACAACCCAACCTCGACGACCTTGGCGCAAATTCGACAAAAGCGCGATCGCGCTTTAGGAGCTTATAGGGGCTTCCGGAACGTGTTACTTGCGTTGCGTCCACCGTGCGCTGCGGGCGCTACGCCCCGAGAGCCGCCAAGGAACGCTTATGTCGGCTTGGCCTCATGTCAATGACATGTGGGGCGCAGTTCATCGATTCTTCCCCGGTGTTTCTGTAATCTGTGCGCGGCTACTATGTAATAATATGGATACCACTCTGTCGTTCCGGTCAGTTTCCAAATTTGGAATGTCACAGCCCTAACCTCCGATTGCTTGATAATAAAAAAGTAATATTGCGCTTGCTCTGACGCCAGCCAATCTAACAAGCTGTTGGCTGTTGGCAAGAGACAAATTCGTCAAGTCCATGGAAATAGTCCCCAATGCATTGCAAGATACAAACCACGTATTCAACCTGATGTTGGTACCAGAGACATGTGGGGAAGTAGTTACAGTACGCGCGCATTGTTATACAACACCAAACGCGTAAGTATACCAATGTTATCAGGAGCTAGAAGATGTGTAGTGTCCCATGATCGTCTTTAATGCGTTGGTTCGAAAATTTTCGTTGTGGATAAGTGTGACGTCTCGAAGCTCCAGAATCGCCCTTTCGATATTGGGGTTGTTCACGTGTCCCGCAACCATTTTGCCTAATAACTCCAGGAGCTCCTTCGTAATGTAGTCAGGGTATGTGTGATTCGAAAGGATGCCACGATCTCGCACGGCGAGATCGCACACCAGGTCGAGAACTATTTGCAGAGTCCCGAGTGAATGACTGGACTGTTCCCAATCCAATGTGATGGCCCTAAATGCACCAACGTAGAAGGCGATGTGGGCGTCGCTGGGCTGGGGTGTAAATGCCGAGAGGAGCTCTCTAAGGGAAATGAAGTAAAGCTCAAGCGTAAAGCCGAAAGCGCCGCCGACGCTTAGATCTTCTAGACGCCATAGCTGTCGTTCCATGAGACGGTGCCCGGAGCGCAGGTTATGGGGGATTTCCACTATGGTTCTCAGCAGCATCCTGGTCGTTTCCAGGTAACCCTGATGGCTTCGGTTCTGGCTGAGCGCGCATAATCCGAGAAGTCGTTGTGACAGGAACATCAGTTGGGGCCGGACGGGATTGGCAAGGAAGTCAAAAACTTCCCCTACAGATGTGGGTCCCGTGAAGTCGTCCACGACTACGCCAGGCAACTGTCGAGTGAGATGGTGAGTGACTTCGTCAATATTCCTTTGTAGCTCGGAAATCCGCATATCCACTCGTCTCATACTGTCGGCTACATCATGCATATGTCCCAGCTCGGGTTCATACTGGCGTAGGACTTCCTCTACCCTTTCCCCTCTTCTATCCTCCTCCAGATTGTTGAATTCTTCACGTAGTCTATCCACGCAGTCACGTGCAACCGTAAGTTGTTCATCTATCCGCCGGGCATTCCTCAGTGCTGTTTCAAAGGGTGTAAATTTACCCAGAAAGGATGCCCCAAGTGTCAATATTGTGCCGTTTGCGTAACGTTGTAGTAGTGGGGAGTTCAACATTTTCCGGATGGCAACGAGGGACAGACATGTCCAGCGCATAGTGAATGTCCGATTTAGGCTATTTGCTGACACCTCACGGGTCCCTTCGGCGTTGCCAAGATCGCCGAGCAGTTTGCCTATGTTCCCAAAAGCGTCGATGTCGGCTTCCATACAGAATACGAATGACGCCGCGGTCTCGACGCATACTTGTGAACGTTTGCGCCATTCATCCTCGTTCACGAAGGAACCACGATGATTGCACGTCTCCACTAAACGCCGGAGGCGCTTGCAGAGCTCGTGGACGACCTCTCCACTGACAGCGCAAGGTGCTTGGGGTATGGGATGGGAATGTGGTGATGGCAATTCTATAAGGCTACTGACGGATCGAGAATCGCGGCCGAAAAATGTCTTGATATGGCTAAGGAGGTTACCGAGCGTGCCGTAGCGGTGCGGGACTAAGGGGCGTTGGGGCGCGACAGTCGTATCACGTTGTGGTGCTTCAGTACGTCTCGAGATGGCCGTCACGCTTGAGTCACTCGTGGTGACAGGATCGCTTTTCCACACCTCCACACCCCATTTTGCGTCTAAAGAGCCGGGGATGCCAGATGCAAGTGATTCCATTTCGACGTCCTCGGTGAAGTTTTTGACAAGCCATCGAATCGCCCGTTCATCGCGGCCCCTGCGTGCGACATTCTTTTCCATCGCTAATTGCATCTGCCCGTCTTCCATATTCGAGCTCAAAGTGTCCTGCGCTACACCAAACCGATCCTTGCACCTCCGTTTATGCGCTCGCCTGAACAAGGACCACACTAGGCGAGAGAATGCGGTGCGATACGGTGATTGTGGATTCAAGACCGGGGCAATTGTGCTGGAGATGTAGACAGCGCCGCACAGTATGATCGGAGCCAAGGTAATTTTACCCAAAGTTGAGTAGGTATTTAAAAGGAAGTCGACGAGGCCAATGAAGAATAGGAAGAGTGAGACGTGAACGAGCCCAGGCACGGCTTCTGCCACGGCTGGCATGTACCAGCCCTTGACGCCCTCATGCAGGTATTGTCGAATTCGCGCGACCTTCAGAGGGTGACTGTAACGTTGGAAGATGTGCATGTAGTCTCGGGTCCACCGCTGGACAAGGGTGGCAAGGAGTGCCGCGGAAAGGCTGAATACTAGACTCATGAACCAAAGGGCATTTACACGAACGTCAGATGTCGACGGATTCACAGTGGGGCTTTGGAGCGACAGATTGGCCTGGACGGGACCCTGAGCACCCAGAGTGGAAAGCTGGTTGGAAATCTGATTAAGTAGAACGACAGTTTGTTGCTGGAGGAACACCGCCTGCTGTGCAGGCGTGGATTGTATGTTCTGGGAGCGATCGAGGATAAATGCGGTGAGAGCAGCAGAGAACAGGCCAGCCTTATTGGACCGTCCATTAATCCAAGAAAATGCGGAGAAGAGTGAGGGTAGGTGAGCGCACAAATATGAGGACACCGTCCATATCATCTTTTAGGGTTTGTATTGTGGCTCCGTCGTGACCTCTTGCCTCTTTTCCATAAAGAGACCACAAGACATTGGCACTATCATCGAAATCTTCGATCATGGGGTTTACTTTGGGTCTTTGAGATGGACTATCCGCACGAAGACTACTACTATCAGATGTGCTATTCGCGTCCGAATCAGTCGCTTTTCCAACCGTCAGATTATCAGCACGTTCACAAATACAAAGGAACTTTACATGAATGCTGAGAGGACGGCACATTAGCGGGGGTCTCCTCTCGGGTCAATACATCCTCGTGACCAGACTGATGGGTGCCCATTCTCAAGGATTCGCCTCCTGCGTTCCTGTCACCTAAGAACAATGAGCACATCTGGTCAGGGAGACAGGAACATGACGGTACTCAAGAAACGCTGGGCCTGAGAGCCAAGAGGTTGAGCTTCAATATCTTCCTGCATAGATGTAATCTGGGGGAAAGGGATGCGGCAGGCAGGGTAGTGGGAGGCACATGTTTAAATAATTGACAAACGCTGACGATAGCACCTGGCTGATTAAAATTACTCACGTGTCAAGAGTATCCATTCCACGAGTGTCTATTATTGTGTGGCAGTGACAGTGGCGAAAGGAGTGGCATGAGCCTAAGAGATATCATGATACCCGTTCCTGTCCTGGTAGACATACTGCACTGTACATAGCAGGCTCGCATGGTTCGCACGCAGGCTGTCCAAACTTAAGTGCGTTATTGGGCCATGTGTTGTACTTGCATTTGAATTTGAAATGATAAGATGAGCATCGCCGCGTTCACTGAATTATGTGATAGCCATGCTGCACTAGTAGACTGCCGAAGTCAAGCAGCGCCATTTCGATGGATGCTGGAGTCGCACAGACTGCAACTGCATGGACCAGGATGGAGACAGCGAGACGGAGGGATACATTTTATTTGCGGACCGGTCACGGGTTTGTGATTGACACGTCACGTCATGTACCTGGTGGCGGTGGCACGCGACCCCAAGACCGACCGGCCGGCGGCTCCGCCCCGAAGTCCAGCGGACAGTGGACAAAGCTCCTCGAAATCCTAATATCCATCCCAAATTCGCGCACTCCGCGCACCTTATCCGGGTCCTCAAATGCGGATGCGAAAGAGTGATGTACAAGGTTGCTGCCATGAAGCAAACGAGATAGATAGAAGCAAGAATATAATATTCAAGGCTTGTAAGGTTTTTGTAATTTCATTATGACCATGCTATGTGAGTTACATATGGGTTACATGATTAAATCATGATCTAATGGACAGGTGTCTGAAATAATAACTGAGGTTATAATACGATATAATTCGATTATGTAATCGATCAATTATAATGGACTTCCTGATTTTCCGACATCACTTGGGGCGAAACATTGATTTGTGGGGCAACCGCTAACCCGGGCCTTGGCGGTTATCCCACGGCCAGGGATATCATTTCTCACGGTGGCCTGTCTCTAAGAGTTTCCCGCTCTACCCAGCAGCACTCATCGCCAGTCACGGGAATGCTAGATTGGATCAGGACCGAAAGATCACCCATTGACAGACCACTCCCACCCAACTCTGTCTGTGACTGAAGTACAGAAGGACGGAGTACAGCTCAACCACTGGCACATCCATCTCTTATCTTGTCAATTTGAGGTGCCCCCTGCCCTACGCACATTCCTTTACCCCAACCGTCGAAACAGTTGACCCTCGCAACAGAAGGAGACACATCGAGCAAAATGAAAACTGATGATCGAGTTCATCAGACTGAGAAAGGAGATATTCGGTCACGCGCTCCGACAAAACGGGCAATTATTCAACTCGGTGCCAAATGCCAGTGCCAGGACGACGGCCTGGCACGCAGCAGGTGAGCGAGTCCTACAACATGCATGACTGTCACACCCTTGTTCTTCTGGCATTCTACGCAACCCTCCTTATCACTCCACTATCAACCTCCTGGTAAATGCCCCCCACCAATCCCATGACTTCGACCGCCCCCGGGCCCGTAGTTGCTCCCTCAGACTTTCGATCCCTGTTCAGCTCCGCCTTGCTCGCATACAAGAAGCAGACCAACGAAGACCTGCTCATGCATCCTCTCGCCGCTAGGTTACAATCCCGCGACTCTCCCGATGCTATACTCTCCATTCTTCGAGAACAAGCACAGGCGTTTGATCGATCCCGGAATAGCGAGGAGAAACTGACAGAATCGCTTGGCTCAACGGTCTATGTCCTCCATACCCTTTCCTCCAGCCTCAGGGAGGGTGTTGGCCTGGTGATTATTCAGGAACGTCCTGTTAGAAATCTATTAATTTTCCTTCCAGGTATTATCCCCTGCGAATGTCATCTTTGTTGGCATTGGTGTCCTCCTCTCCGTGAGGACTTTACTATATTCCCATGCCAGTGCCCAGGCCATCCTCACCCGAATTTTGTAGGCGACGGAGGCCATTAGTTCCAGTCAGAACAAACTCATCGACATCTTTAAACGCCTGGACCATCTATTCAAACAGATCGAGCCTTACCTCGATGTTTTGCCAAATATCTCTTCTACGAAGATCAACGAAGAGATCATGCTGACAGTTCTCTCCATCATTGCTACTATAACGGAGGAAACCAAACAGGGACGAGCGAGTGAGTGTCTCCTGGATGAACATATTGTCCATTAACTTACCCTTCGTCAGAAAGGTGGTACAAGAAGCTGGTAGGGGGGACTGACATCGAAGAAGAGTTGCAGACACTGGACAGATTAACACAGGAGGAGGTTCGCGTGGCGAGTGCGGAAGCTTCCCGCATTGTCCGCGAGAAGCAATCATCCCCTCACGGTATATATCCACCCTGGTTCACTGGCCACCGAATTTTTTCTTACGTTTCCCTCGCTAGACAGTCAGGGATTAAATGTCGAAAACCTACAGATGACGAACGACGCAGAAGATCCGAGTCGTTTTCTTATCGCCTCCACCCTCGCCAGTGGAAGTTCAAACAAACTCCAACGTGCCCATCTTCGAGAAGAGTTCCGAAGATGGCTCTCACCTCCAGATCCGTCAACGAATTACAGCGTAGCTTGCCAGGCCCGCCATGAGGGTACGTGCAAATGGTTCCTGCAAAGCGATACCTTCAAGCGATGGAAATCCGCTGGTACCTTCCTTTGGATTCATGGAAAACGTACATTCGTTTCCTCTTCCTTTTCAGTTTGGCTACTGATGGTCTCCCATCCCCATAGCCGGTGCTGGAAAGAGCATTCTCTGGTTCGTTATTCCTAAACTATTGCCGTCCAGGTGATTTATGTCTCTTCTCAGCTCTGCAATCATCGAATACATCACAGCCATGTGCAACGCTGGGTCAGCCTCTATGGCTTATTTTGTTTTTGACTTCAAGGACAATTATAAGCAAAGTCGTCTCGACATGATACCGTCTCTCCTTACCCAGTTATCTGCTCAGTCCAACCGATGTTGCGATATTCTCTCCCGCTTCTACTTGACACACAACCGCGGCGCGCACACACCTACCGGTGGCGTTTTGGCGGAGTGTTTGAGAGAGATGCTGTCGTTGCGGGATCTTGGCCCTCTCTACATTATCATTGACGCTATCGACGAATGTCCCAATACCCCTGGCGTGCCGTCCCCACGTGAAGAAGTCCTGGATCTTGTCAAGGACCTCATCTCATTACGCCTCCCAAATTTGCGGTTATGTGTCACGAGCCGCGCTAGGGTCGACATTAAAAATGCCTTCTTACCTTTAGTGTCGTTCCGGGTAACTCTACATGATGAGACTGGGCAAAAACAAGATATTGTCAACTACATTAAGGCAGTTGTCCAATCAGATCAAAATATTCGCAGATGGAGAAAGTATGATAAAGAAGAAGTCATTCGCACCCTGTCAGAACGACACGACGGCATGTCAGGGCTTCCTTGTGCGCGCATTCTTCTTGCTTATATTGACGATCCTATAGGTTTCGATGGGTATCTTGCCAGTTGGATATTCTGCGGCACTGTCTCCCACCCAGTGTGCGCCGTATCTTATCCGAACTACCCGAAGGCCTCGACGAAACATACGAGCGCATACTGATGGAAATCAGCACTGCTAACAGAAAGCATGCTCGTTGTCTATTGCAATGCCTCACGGCGGCAGTTCAGCCGCTTCGTGTCGAGCAGCTTGCGGAGGTTCTTGCGATCGACTTCGATACTGAAGGAGCGATTCCGAAACTCAATGTAGACTGGCGGTGGGAGGATCAAGAGGGAGCTGTGTTGACCGCATGTTCCAGTTTGGTTGCTGTTGTTAACGTCGACGGCGCCAGCATGGTCCAGTTTTCGCACCCTTCGGTCAAGGTGTTCTTGACTTCACGTCGCCTCGCTGAATCAAGTGAACGTGTCTCATTCTATCATATTCTACCCGAGGATGCGCACACAATCCTTGCCCAAGCTTGCCTTAGTGTCCTACTTCGTCTGGACGACCAAATCGACAAGGAGCGCAGCGCGGGATTCCCCCTAGCCGAATACGCCGCTCGACATTGGATGGAGCATGCCCATTCGGGGAAACCATCATCACAATTGCAGGTTGCAATGGAAACTCTCTTCGACCCAACAAAACCACATTTTGCGATCTGGGTTTGGATACATGACATAGATGAATCCCCAACCGCCCCCACGTTACAGCCGACCCGACCCCAGGCTGACGCATTGTACTATGCCACACTCTGCGGCTTCCGTACGCTGGTAGAACACCTTATCGTTAAATGTAACATGGACGTTAATGCCCGAGGCGGTCGATTCATATCCCCACTTCATGCGGCATTATATAAGGGACACATAGAGATCGCTCTCTTGTTGATTGAGCATGGTGCAGAGGTCAACTCCTTGGACGATGAAGACCCAATTCCGTTACGCATGGCGCTGGACGGTGGAAATTTCGAGGTCCTACACCCCTTACTTAGGCATGGGGCGAATGTGAACACCCAAGGCAACAGCCATTCTACTCCACTGCACATCGTATCACGCAGTAGTCACACTGATGCCGTTCAATTGATGCTCAGACACGGTGCGATGGTGAATGCTCGGGATGGCAAGGATCGAACTCCCTTACATATTGCATCGGACAACGGTGACTTCGATGCTGTGCATATGTTACTGAACCATAGCGCGGACGTGGATTCTCGCGATGATAAAGGCTGGACGGCATTGCATATTGTTTCGGCCAAGGGAAACGTCAAGATCGCCGAGTTACTCGCTCGTCATCACGCAGACATTAATGCCCTGGATAAGAAGGAGATGACACCGCTGCACCTTGCATCAGCCAATGGAAACCAGAAGATGGTCGAGTTTCTTATTCAGAATGGCGCAGATGTCAACGCGATGGATAACAGGAAATCGACACCTTTGCATCTAGCGTCACTCAACGGAAACGCCGACATTGTCCGTCTGTTCTTCCCGCTTGACGTGGACGCGCAAGTCAATGCGCAGGACAACAAGCGTTGGACACCATTGCACCTGGCGTCAGAAAACGGAGGTTTCGAGCTCGTCAAATTACTGATCGACTGGCACGCGAACGTAAACGCGCAAGATCTCAAGCACTCGACGCCATTGCACATAGCATCGCGCCGGGGCCCCGTCGAAGTCGTCGACCTCTTGATGCGGAGCGGCGCCGGGCTCAACACGCAAAACGACAACGGATGGACGCCTTTGCACATCGCCGCGCAGGAGGGGGCCGTCGAAATCGTGCGCTGCTTGCTGAAGCGAGGGGCGGACGCGAACATAGGAGATTGCGATCGCAGGACTCCCTTGCATGTGGCGTCGAGTATGAAGAACGCGAAGATAGTGTATTTGCTGATAGAGCACGGTGCGAATCCGAACGCGGTGGACAACCACAACCAGACACCGTATCAATTGCGACCTCCGTCGCGGGTGGGGGGTAAGACCGGTAAGGTCGTGCCATAACAAAGACATGTTGGTGCCACGCTCGCGGATTCGCGGGTCGAGGATTTCACCAACTGATAGCGAGACGGCATTGCATTTTGGATTGAAGACCTCCGGGACGAGTGAATGGCTATGTATCACATGCGCCTGATATGACATCTTTTCGAGTTCTAATCGACTCAACTCGCCAGATTCCGGTACTGCCGCCTGAGGACGACATGTACTCATCTCGTCCTCAGGCGGGTTAACCTGAAGTTATGCAGTCATGCTTCCGCTGCTATTCTTTCGTTTATTTATCTGGGTTGCTAACTAGGAAGAAATATGTGTTACATTGTGACCGATGGCTAATATCGTTTCACATGCAATACATCATGGGATACCTCTCGTAGCTAGAAGTGAGCAAGTTGTGGTCACCTAGAGCCCACCCGCAATAGACATTCTCGTCATCTCGTGATTCCAAATTTCGAACGCTGCTTGGAGTTTTATACTCGTTGGTTTCAACTTTGAGGTCAGCGCCATGCTCAAGCAGCAGGCGTGAACCTTTCACCGTCCCTTTGTAATGTCCGTAAA
This sequence comes from Russula earlei, assembly GCA_025769875.1. Taxonomy (NCBI): domain Eukaryota; kingdom Fungi; phylum Basidiomycota; class Agaricomycetes; order Russulales; family Russulaceae; genus Russula; species Russula earlei. The sequence goes on along the minus strand of JAGFNK010000161.1, from coordinate 36,116 downwards.
TCGTCCTGTGCCAGAACGAGGAGTGGCGCAGCGGTGTGCATCCCGTGAATTGGCGTCTGCGCCGGTCCCAGTGACAATTGCATAAATTTTGAGCTGGTCACGGTGGTAGTGGGGACTTGCCGCTCGGTGCAATAGTCTCACGCCCAGGTATTCCAGACACAGAAATCTGCATCGCGCATTTGTAACACCCGACATGTTTCGAAGTGCCCATTGTTAACCGCCCAGTGGACTCCACTCGTTCCGTACACCGAGCGTTCACATCCGCGCCATGATCGAGCAAAGCACCGCAACACGTCGAGATCTTCGGTACAGCACACGTACCTCGAAACATCGACGTTCGCGCCGTGCCGATGCAGCAATTCCGCAACCTTGAAACGTTTCCGACGGTCAGACTTGAGGAAGTGGACGGCGCTGCTCGATGTTGATCTTGCCACCTCCAATCCGGGTTCAGTTTTGGGATCCCTCTGCGGAGCGCCGCGTCCAAGTCAACCGTAAGAACCTCCGCAAGTTCTTCCGACGCGAAGGGGCCGAATAACAACTTGTCAGACACTGCAGTAGATGGCGTGCATGTTCTCGGTTCGCCTTGATGATGTCCCTCAAAATGCGTTCATCTATCTTGTCCAGCGTTTCCGTCAATTCGTCAAGATCTCCTCTCACTGGGTGGAAGACATGTGCCGCAGTGATTCCAGCTGGCATTACACCCACCGGAACCTTCCTCATCATATGAGCGTGCATCACAATCGTAGTGCTACATTCCATCGGCTCGTTCTGAATTGTGTCCACCAGTCTCTTGTCCTCTTCCCGCCATCTCCGAATTTTCGTATCCGAATATACGACAGAACTGACAGATTCGATGATGGTGTCAAGGGTTCGAGCATAGATTTGATGTCAACCCCTGGGCAGCTTGTGATACAGATGTGTAGATTCGGAGAGCACAGTTCAACGAGAACTTGTCGCCGTAGAGAAGGAGTCCCAGAATTATTTGGGAACTCGCCAAGGGCAACCACAATTAGGTAAATTGGTCCGTGAATCAGGAGCGATAGCACCTCTTTCTGTTGTTTCAAAACACTATCACTAGCCTGTTGTGAGCCATCGTCTTGTTCAGAGTAAAGGTGGGAGAGTGTGTCGAAACATGGATTGGATCGAGAAGAGAGCTGAAAAGAAGAGAAAGGACGAGATTGCACCGGCTTTGCTTATCTTCACGAAAATTATAAGCTACGGTGGCTGATCCAACTTTGCATATACATCGTAAGATGGTGATGTCTTCGATTATGGCTGAGCTGATGTCAACCCATTCAAAAATATCAGAGAAATACGTACCAAAGGATGCCCTTGCCTGATCCCGCCACCATGACAGGAGTCAATGGACTATATAGCTATGAACGTACGTTTCCCGTGGATCCACAAAAAGGTAGCGGTTGACTTCCGTTCATCGTAGACAGCACTTTCGAAGAACTAGGTGATCGTCCTATCATGTTGGACGCTGCGTGCGATGTTGTGATTTGTGGAAGGATACGATGGAGAGAGCCATCTACAAAGGTCCTGTCGCGACGGCTTCACTGTAGAATGACTGAGGTCAACAACTGTGAAATAAGGTGACGAATGCTTGACTTGGTCAACATTGCTTGCTGTGTGCTGAGCGTCCGCTGTTTGCTGAATGATCACCTTCGCGTCATTCACGGTCTTTTGCATGAGATCTTTTGTTTCCTTTCCGTTCTGCAGTTGCCATACGGGACTCCTCCTGGGTAAGGGCGTCCAGCCTCCTCAGCGCGTCCTCGATATCGTTCCTTCCCAGCGGCTTCCTCGCATATTTTTCCATATGAAGATAAGTCAATAGCGAGAAATCGGGTTGGGTATCAACAACTTACGATGGAGAAGGATGCTCACTAAAAGAGGATACCAATACCAGTAGAATTTCAGGTGAGAATACCTAAGAATGAATGATCAGAGAAGATATTTTAAAGAGATAAGATTCACGAGGCCAACGCCTTCACCGATGTGGGTAGAGAACGCATCGAGGACATTGATAGTTGGGTTGAGCCAATTTCGTAACCTTTCGTCACTACGACGACGGTGATCGCATTGCCGGACGAGTCCTTGAAGCACGGATAGAACCTCAACGGGAGATTGGCATGATTGGAGTCGAGTCGAGCGGCAAGAAGATGGGTGGGAAGCCTTTTCCATTCAAGTAGGCGGAGATGTTTGGCATTGGAGCCGGCGATTGAGCCCGGGCCGCACCGCAGGGCTCATCACCTCATCCACGCAACGACTTCCACAGTACGGAAGGAGTACCTGCCCCACAAGAGTCCTTTTTTGTTATCAGATAATAGCAGGGTACATTGGGTCAAATCTGACGAAGTTATGGATCCTCTGCGCAATGGTTTTTCAATCATGAGAGTCGTGCAGTCTTTTACATTGCGCTACATCTCGCAATATCAAATGGGTGTTCTAGGACTGTACGACTGCTCCGACATGCGGGAAGAGCGACCACCAGATGTCGCTGATCCAAGTGGACCGGCTATATCGTACAAGGGATGGCGAGTATCCAATCATGTCATGTTAGGTGCTGACTGAAGCATGGAGCGGACACTGATGCACAGGATAACGACCTCTCAACTGTACCACATCTCACAACAATCTATTGGTGTCCTAGTGCCGTGCGGATGCTGCTCGAACATGGTGCGAATCCCAATGTGCGGAACAACAACGGCCAGACACCGCTGCACGAGGCATTGGATGCGGAGGCGCCCTTCCCTCTTTGGAACGTCATGCGCTTATTGCTGATACATGGTGCGGATGTGAGCGCGCAGAAAAAAGACGGCTCCACTTCGCTGCATCTCGCATTATCCCGAGGGCTGTCCAACGCTGCACTGGTGCCACTCCGTTACGGGTCTAATTTTCATGTGCGGAACGAGTAGGGCCAGACCTCACTGCACTTGGCATCGAGATGGAAGACCACCGGATTATTTCTCATAAGTGGAGTAGACGTGAATGTATGGGGCGAGGACCACTGGACCCCCCCTTACTCGAAGGTCACCTGAAGCCTAAACAGCTGCTACTCGACCACTGCGCAAGTGTACACACGCAGAACATCGAGAGCCAGGCACCAGTTCATGGAACATTTGCCAACCCAGAACCCGATTTCACGCTTATGGTGTCGTTACCGGGGCGTGGAACGGACGCGTGCACGGAGCAACGACCGGTCAACTGGGCTGTACCATGCATGGAGACCCCAACGCAGTACAGCTTAGCTACTGGTCAATCACAGTGTGAATGTTCAGGTCCAAAACGGCGACGGTCAGACACCACTCCACCTAGCGTTAGGGAACGTGCACGGCCCAAGGCTGGACAAATTTTGTGAGGTCATACAGTTGTTACTGGGAAACGATGCAGCAGCGGATGCACAAGATAACGACCAGTGGAGTCTGCTACAGCCCGCATCGCGCTACGGAAACAAAGGTCTTACTCGAGCATGGGGCAAACGTTCGCTTTCGTCACAAGGGGAAAAGGCCCTACACCTTACCTCGGACGATGGATCCCAATTCTGAGGTTACGATCTCGACATCACGGATCTTAATGGGCCATGGCGCGGATGTGAATGCCCAGGATGATGACCGGTCCACTCCGCTACATCGTCGCAACACGCAAAGGACATGTAGTGCCGACAGCTGATACATCTGGCGTACAGGGAGGATATGGACGTCCTAGGACTTCTGCTTGAGTATGGTGCAGCTGTCCACTTGCAGCACAACGAGGGAGAGACGTCATTTGTGCCAGCTGGAGGAGAGCAGGGGAGCGCAGAATCACTCTTGGGTCATTGGAGAAATGGCCGAACGATGTTGTCTGTACGTATGTTTGGATCGGGTCTTTACAAAGTATCAAGCGTAGGAGTATGGATAAGTCTTCCCTTCCCTGTCATGTTGTTACCCTTCAAAGTCCCACTTTCCCCTCAGATATTGATATTCAATTCAATTTCTTTTAGCTCACGCATGAGATGTCAACAGCATTGACTTGCCACGGCCAGAAAATGTGATGAACGTTGTAGAGTTGAGCAAGGCAATGACGGGTCATTCGAGTCTCTGGCTCAGTGTTCGCGCCCCACACGCGGGACAACTGATGCTTACATACTTCCGCCATTCGTATTTCCTCTACTTGATGCCTCTGCGCGTGCCCGAACAGGCAGAACCTGGTTTGCGGCAGTCGTCCTATTTCAGGACATATTTAGCATTGTTTCACGCTATCGCGTGGTGAGTGCTTCCATAGTTCATAGACGGGTGGGGCGCCGTGTTTCTCGGTCGGAGCATTGCAAGATGAGGGTTGGTGTTGTAAGCGAGCGAAGAAACAAACAACTTGAATTGAACTTGCCGAGTTTGAAATTCATGACCACCGATCGAGCCGTCACTCTCGTTTTTCTCTTTTGTCGCCAGTGTTGATGCGTCGAAGTATTGAATTCTGAAGTTGAGACTTGAAACGCTCAGTACCAAAGACCCACACCTCAAATTGTACGGCCCTCTGCAACGAACTAAACCGGACCATAGGTCTTGAGGGCCCGCATATATCGATATTTAGAGTTTTAGTCTAATCTAAATGTTACGGCCCGTTTGCAAGCGTCGCCTCGACTAGCCGCGCGGTCCGGAATGACGCCACAACTTGAAGTGAACCGCAACAGGTGAAAATCCGATCCAAGCTGTACCGTGTCCCCTTTGCATTCAGTTTGTCTACGAGGGCGTCGTTGGTATCCATTTACCACTTTTATTTCGGCGCGGATATGGGGTACTACGCGTGCGTCAATGTCTTCAAGTTGGCCGCAAAGCCGTGCTTGGAGCACATGCACATGTCTGCGGTACTCCATCCCAGAGATTATCCGAGGGAGCATTCACCTGTTCTAGCCGACATTTAAATCTCTTTTGCCGTAATTCCTCCACATGGATCGATCATCCATGGAATGGAAGGGTGCGATGGATGTCAACTAGCGTTACGGACATCCAACGCGACCAAGAAACGGGACGGAATCCCGTCTGAAGGACGTGCGTGGCACAGCGCATATCGCCTTTCGAAATGTTCCCTTTGATGGATCTCGCTGGCACGGTCTGGCGTATAAAACGGAGCCTCCTCGTCCCCTTCTATCGTCAGCCTCGTCTTCCTGCGCTCTTCTGCACATCTCTACCTTCTGCGAGTACAATGATGTTCATCAAATCTATTTTGGCACTCTCTTTTGCCGTTCTCGCTCTCGCCGCTCCCCCCGTTCAACCTCGTCAGGATCGTACGTACTGCTTGATCCCACGGCCATTTGGCGCAACGCTAACCAGATCAATGTAGCGGGTCCTATCGAAATTGATCTCCTCGGTACTGATCTTCTTGACGTTGCTCTTTGAAGGCATGGTTTCTTCTCTAATTTGCTATCAACGTCATTGATCTCTTCTAGATGCATAAAGCCCCCTCAAAGAAACATCACCCCCTGCGCTCGTGGAACGTAGGACAGTCTGGACCATGGACGTGAGATATAGTCTTTGGGGGGGGAGGAAAATATCCGTTCAAGGGCTTTCTTTACTTTTCTGTTCGTTTTAATGTTCGCATCAAACTTGAAGATGTCGTTTCATTCATATTGAGAAAACTTGATTCGTTTGCTTTTCGTGGAATGCGCATTGCCCTTAGTCCGTGAAGTCGCCAGAATATTTCTCTTGTCGATATATATGCCCAACAGGATAGAGAGATGCCACGTTGAAGAGGATATTCGCAGCAGACACTACGCGTCGTTTCGCATGGCCAAGTGACTGCATGGTCCAGTGAGTGCAAATAAGGAAAGTGAGTGTTGCAATCGACAGCGCCAGAGTACAGTTGAACTCGAGAATTGTATGTTATTACATTGATAGCGAAGTACAAGTCTTGCCAGTGGCAGGGGTAGTGCTGTCATGGTAGCCCGAATCCCAACGCTGCATGTTAAACTGTTGCTGTGACTGCTGCCAGGGGATAACTTGGACAGATTTCCTTCTGTTCGCTCAGATAATAACTTGTGTCATCGAGTCATTCCTTCATATGAGATATCCAAGTTCTTGATTGGTGAAATTTAAGAAGAGAGCCTGAGGGTGTGGGCTGTGTGGCAATCAGCATGTGGGAGGTCAGATCAGCATCAGTAAAGATGGATTTTAGTTTCCGTTGGTTTCTCACCTCAGGAAACTGAAAAAAACCAGCGGAAACTGGGAAACCGGGAGACTGGGAAACCCATGTCTGGTTTCCCGGAAACAACCTGAGAGTATCTTTCAGGGAAACCTAAGAAACTAGCAGAAACCTGTCGAAAGTATGGAAACTGGTAGAACTATAGTATAGTAGGAAAAACATCACTGAAAATGGTCAGAAATAGGGTATATGTCATTTCTACTTGTAATTTTGAGCTGGTACAGATCTAAGCCTTGAGGGGACTCTCAGGTATATACAGATCAGCATGGAATGCAGATATCATTGAGGCATCAGCATGATGAAGGGATTCATTGTCACCATCATTGTCTGCACATTCCAGTGCAAGGTGCCAGTGTTGCTCACTCAGACGGTCGATGTGACCATAGAAAACTTGAATTGTTTTCCAGTGTGCTTCATGATGTCTACCAGGTTTCCCAGTTTCTGGGTTTTTGGTTTCCGGAAACTGGGAAACCAGTGGAAACCAACAAAAACCCAGGAATTTTTTTTGTGGTTTGCTGATGAGAGGTGGCACATGGGAGGTGTTTTGAGGCAATGATACACAATGACGCACTATTTTGTTGGCTCATTTTGAGCCTCTTTAAATACATTTTTTGTATGTATGCTACTTGTAAATGCATATCGTATGTTGCTAAGACAATATCAAAATAAGTGAGACAAATTTCACCTTTGTAGCCTTTGGCCAAGGCATTGAGCTTGCATCTCACCAGCTCCACTGTGTCCTTGAGACACTTGTTGTAATTATGGATGTGAGGCAGTTAGACAATTCATTAAACTTTTAGTCTTTTTTCTTTGTGTGTGATCTGTGGCTTGCAAGCATACTGCATGATTGTGTTGGATGTGCAGCCACCCGGTGGCGTGTGTAGGGACAAAGTCGGACCATACGTGTAAATATTTGAATTAGTTGTCGTTTGTTTTTTCCCTCAGTCTTTCACACACAAGACTGAGGTCAGTACCACACTCTCTTACTTCTTTTCTAGAACTAATACTGTACATAGCAAAGCTTCCTTTAGGTTAGATCACTAACTAATATAGTCTTTCACACACAAGACTAAGCAAAGCTTCCTTTAGCTTCAACAGATTATGAGACCTGACAGCTACTAATTACATCAACATCCCAAATAAAGCTATCTTTTCCCATAACAAAGCAGAATGAGTACCTCACCGTCAGTCGCACAGCCTTCAACCATAAAAGGCACAAGTGCCCCCACAGCGGGAGCCGCGGGAAGAAATGGAAGGGGCAGAATTCAACGACCCGATGTGCCTACCCTTGAAGATGGCAAAGTCAAGTATGCTCAATGGAAAGGAGTTATGGAAGCTATCTTCCTAGCTACGGGACTGTTGGATATAGTAAAAGGAACTGAAAACAAACCAGACGAAAATGTAGACCCCGTCGCCACCGCAGATTGGACGTCCAGGGATCGCGACGCCCGCGCCCAAATCTTCATGACAGTCCGAGGGCACGCCCTCACCATAATACTTGGAATGGTGAACTCTAAAGAATGCTGGGACATTCTTGCTGAACGCTTCCAAAGAACGGGCAAGTATCAGGCCGCCCAACTATTGGGTGACCTGTTCCTAAAACCATTAACGGACACAGAACCAATGGCTCCCCAACTCGCGCACAAAGTACTAACCGCGCAAACACTTGCAACAATCGGATTCCCAATAAATCTGAAAGTCCTGGCTTTCATGATGATCTTAGCACTCCCGAAGACAATGCACACCTCTAAGAAGATCCTTTGTTCTACCCCTCTCGACAAGTTAAACACTACATACATATCGAGTCAAATCCTTATCGACGAGCGGGACACGATCTGCGAGTTGGGCGATACTACTGCACTGTACTTTGCCAAAGCGTCAAATAAAGGAAAGGGAAAGGAAAAGAAAAAAGACAAGGACAAGAAAAAGTGCACACATTGCAAACTAAAAGGACATGAAATAACGGAATGTTGGAAACTCCATGGGAAGCCAAATGAAAAGGCAAAAATCGCGACCGTTAACGATAGTGCGCCTGGGACACCGAGGTCCCAACCAACACAAATCACTAGTGCTGCAATTGCCAACGCTCCTGTTCATGGCAACGCTATCTGTTTATACCATGCATCAGGGGGTGACTATGAACCAACCACCGTCCTCGCGCTTAAGACCCAGGACCTCCGGGAAGCTAATTTCTCAAATGACTGGATCATAGACTCTGGGGCATTGTGCATCATGACCTCACACTGTGAATGGTTCAGTCAATACACTGTGCTTTCATGCCCCATACAAGTCATTCTTGGGGACAACAGCTCCATCCCCGCAATTGGAGTTGGCCAGGTCAAAGTCCAAATGCGTGCCAACGGCACGTGGACCATGGCATTGTTCCGAGACATCCTGCACGTACCGGACTTAAACGGAAACCTGCTCTCAGTTTCACACCTAGCACGGCATGGAGCGCAAGTCCATTTTGAAGGGCAAACATGTGGTATTTATGACCAAAACCAACTAGTCTGCGAGGGGTCCTTACATGGCACATTGTATGTCATGTCCATTAAATCCCCCAAATCCGAGTCCGTGCGCATAGCCATGCTGGACCGTTTCCCCGTGGAAGGCGAACAACCACACGAGTTTGCCCTCACCACTTGCACTACCTCCTCCAAGGCCTCACTGGACCTTTGGCACCATCGTCTCGATCACTTAGACCCTAACACGATAAACCGAATGCTAAAAAAGGGCATGGTGAAAGGAATGGAGATTGTGGGCAAAGGACTCACCACTGGGAAATGTATCCCTTGCCTCAAAGGGAAGCAAACCCGGGACGTAATCTTGAAGACGACCAGCACACGCGCCGACGTTGTGCTTGGCCGCGTCTTCTCAGACATCTGCGGAAAGATGCCCACTCAAACTCACCAAGGTTTTGAATACTTCATCACTTGGACAGATGATATGTCTAGGAAAGTGTTCGTTGGAGGACTGAAGTACAAGTCCGATGCTCTAGCACACCTCCAGGCATTCACCGTGCATGCAGAAGTCGAAACCAGGCGACTCCTAAAGATCCTTCGCTCGGATGGAGGGGGCGAATATACTGGAGGGGAATCTCAATCATACCTAACCCAGAAAGGCATTCAGCTAGAACTCACCACCCCAGACACACCGGAACACAACGGCGTTGCAGAACGCATGAACCGGACCCTACTTGATAAGGTCCGGGCAATGCTTATCGATGCCGACCTTCCAGAGTCGTTCTGGATCAACGCACTCGAATATGTGGCTCTCATTCACAATGTCACGCCAACTCGCGCACTCGACAACATGACCCTGGAAGAGGCATGGAGCGGGAACAAACCGAATGTCTCCCAACTCCGCGTTTTCGGCGCACAAGCCTTCGTCCACATCCCTAAGGACAAACGCACCAAACTTGAGGCTAGGTCACTGTCCCACGATGTCGTATTCGATGAAGGGGGCCCCACACCACGCATTGAGCGTGTCACTCTCGAACACGACGACACAGACGAAAGCGTTGATGATATTGAGGGAGATGATAGTGATCTGGAGGGGGCGCGAGACGCGGAACTGGTCTCCGACACTGAACTGCAGGGTGCTGAGGAGCACGAGCCCCCACAACCCGCCATCAGGTGATCCACCTGTATCACGCGCGCGCCCACACGCGACGATGACCCTAAATTCAGTACCACAACTTATGGACAGCAAAAGCGACAAAATGAACAAGGAAACTTGGCCCATACTGACATGGCCACAGACCCGAAATCATACGCTGAAGCCATGTCCTGCGCTGACGCGGCGGAATGGGAACTCGCGTGCAAAGATGAAAGACGCACCTTCGAAAATATGGGTGTCTTCAAAATCGTCCCGCACCCAAAAAATCGAAAAGTAGTGGGCAGTAAATGGGTTTTCAAAATTAAACGAGGCCCAGACGGAAACATACTAAAATATAAAGCTCGCCTCATCGCACAGGGCTTCACTCAAATCGAAGGCATTGACTTCAACGAGACGTTTGCGCCTGTAGCCAAAATGGCGTCCTTGCGCGCGATCCTTGCCATTGCTGCAGAAAACGATCTGGAGGTTCACCAGATGGATGTCAAATCAGCCTATCTAAATGGTGAACTGAAAGACGAAATATACATGGAACCACCCCCTGGATTCCATGTACCCAACGGCATGGCACTCCGTTTGCTAAAGGCTGTATACGGCACCAAGCAAGGAGGATGCATCTGGTATGAGAATATCAGAGCGACGCTCGCCCATATGGGGTACACCCACACGGACGTGGATCATGTGGTCTTCATCCGAGAAACCCCGGGGAACTTATCATTTATAGCTCTCTATGTCGACGACATTACTATGGCATCTGAAAGCCTAACTGTAATTGAGTCAGACAAAAAGGAACTAAAAAAACACTATGAGATGACGGACCTAGGTAACATTACCTGGATCCTAGGCATCCATGTCACGCGCGATCGCCAGGAAGGCTGGATCGCACTCTCCCAAGAGAAATATGTTGAGGAAATGCTGGAGCGCTTTGGGAAAGCAAACATCAAACCCATCAGCACCCCAACACTCGCAAACGAACATCTATTAAAGGTGCACTCACCCGAGGTGGACGTCAAGTCCTATCAACGCGTGGTCGGTGCAATAATGTACCTCATGCTGGGAACACGACCTGACCTCGCGTACACTGTCGCCGCACTTGGACGGCACGCCTCTTGCCCAGGAAATGAGCACCATTGCGCACTTGAATGCGCGATCCGGTATATCCGGGGAACGAGCAATCACTGCCTCATTTTCCAACGCGGACACAACACTCAGTCGACCTTGACTGGATATGTCAACGCGGACTGGGCCAGCAATGTGAACGATAGGAAGTCAACCTCGGGATTTGTCTTCATGTTGGCAGAAGGGGCCATAAGCTGGAGTTCTAAGAAACAAACGTCAGTGGCTCTCTCAAGCACGGAGGCAGAGTATATTGCGGCCACACATGCAGCGAAGGAAGCCATATGGCTGAGACGGCTACTCACCGAACTGGGACAAAACCTCCATCTCCCTACCACTCTCCATGTTGATAACCAATCCGCCATGGCCATTGCCAAGAACCCAGAGTTTCATGATTGCACCAAGCACATTGAGGTGCGACACCACTTCCTGCGCCAAAAGGTCGACGCGCAAGAGATCGATCTTGCATACACCCCAACCGAGGATCAAGTTGCTGATGTCTTGACAAAGGGACTCAGCAGGGAGAAACACGAGCGTTTCACGAAGGAAATGGGAGTGAACACACACCACCAGGGCTGAGGGGGCGTGTTGGACGTGCAGCCACCCAGTGGCGTGTGTACGGACAAAGTCGGACCGTACGTGTAAATATTTGAATTAGTTGTCGTTTGTTTTTTCCCTCAGTCTTTCACACACAAGACTGAGGTCAGTACCACACTCTCTTACTTCTTTTCTAGAACTAATACTGTACATAGCAAAGCTTCCTTTAGGTTAGATCACTAACTAATATAGTCTTTCACACACAAGACTGAGCAAAGCTTCCTTTAGCTTCAACAGATTGAGACAACTTGTCAACTGAGTAATGTCCCCCCATGAAGGGGGGGTTTTCCAAAAATTGTGTTCAAGTCCTTTCAGATCTGGGAGGTGTAGCATATCATGCCGTGAAGGTACTTCACACATCCTAGCCTCTGGTGGAGCAAAATCCACCACTAATGAGACACTGCTGTGGCTCAATCCTGCCCATGTTGATCCCTCAGTCAGTTCCCACTGGTCTCCATACTGTTTTCTGTTAGTGTTTAGATGAGTTGCAGCAGATGAGATGGAAGATGATGGTTACAATTGTATAGTATCTACATGTGTACAAACATTATCTTATATACAACAATATAGAATGTATGATGTAACCTCAGATGTTGTTGGTGAAAGTTATGAGGCTAGATTGAAAGTCCAAGGGCATGACAATTGGTATGTGAGAGTGGGGAATGGGACTAGTGGCACATGAGTGTTACCGAGTGGTTTGGGGTCTGGAAGATGCCGGAACACCTGAACTATGGACTGCACCGTTTGCATCATGCATGCATCAGATCTTGATCGTTTATGTTCATTAATATTGCATTCGGAACGCATTGATCATATCTTTCTAAAGATGTATTGAAGAAGCAATGAGTAGCATTGCTTCTGTTCCAGATGTTCCTGTACTGCCATGTACGTTGCTTCCTTGATTTGGAAAGTACTTATGACACCAAGATTGCTACTAGGGAAGCACTTAATGCTTCCAGCACCAAGATCGTTTACATAGAAGCAACCTTGCTTCTATGAGCTGCCTCTTGCTTCTATAGCACCAACCAGTACTACAGTAGCACGAACCTTATATCTGTAGGGCTATATAAAGCCCCCAGTCTGTAGCAGTTGAGCCCTAAGCTCAACTTAGTTTGCCAATCCCAAACAGTTGACTCCTACTGTCTGCAGAGCCCCTCTCATCTTGTTGCCATACTTCAGAAGGACCTAACACTCCTTCCCCTCCACAAGTATTGCTTGCTTGACTCAAGCATATCTGCATTGGTAGGATGCATTCATAGACATGACCATTGATCTTATTTAAGGCACTTTGGAGCCTTAACAATGAGGGGGATTTGAGAACACAGAATCTCTTAACTCTACTTTGGCTCATTTTAAGTACATCCTTGTTAGGGATGTGCCTGGCCTGGCCTCAGGCTGTGAGCTGGGCCAAGCCAGGCTGAAATAGGCTGGGCTGGGCCAGGTCAAAGTGACGGCTTCATGATGGCTTTGGCCCGGCCTGTAATTTGAAAAGCCAAAGCCAGGCCGTCAAGCCCCAGCTTTGATCATTTGGGGTAATCATCAAACTTTAATTTATCAACTTTGCATGGACATGGACACACCATTGTTCCCTGTCATTTTTCATCGTTGTATCTGTGCTTCCCTCTCAACCTTCCTTTTTGCTTGAGTCAAGTACATGTACAATGGTGGCCTATATGTCAATATGCAATGCTCAGTCGTGTTGGTTGCTTGTAATCCCTTTCCTCAGTCTTAGATCGCTTCGTCCTGCAGCGTACCATGTTGTACACTGGACTTCACTCATTCCACATGTATAATCCATGCTCTTACCATGCCTCATCATGCTCTCCAGAACATAATGACTCTGTAATATATTTGATATTTAAATACAAAAGTGCTATTCTAAAGTCCTCCTACTGTGAATCTGCGAGTGCAAGGTGATGTGGCGATGATGTTGGGGGCGAGACGTTATGGGCAGTGAGCCCTTGAATAGGGCAGCAATGACGATGGGCGAGGTGCTGTGGGCAGCGAGCCCTCGGGTAAGGCGATGGTGACGATGACGAACGCGTCATACGGGTCCGTGCATAGACATGTGGCGGATGCAAGGACGATGCTTGAGGGACAGTCTTGGGAGGGTGTGAGGCGCAGCCAGACGGTGATGGTGTTGTGCCATAGGTCGAAGTGTGGGGAGGAGCTGTGCTCCGACTCGAAGACCGAAGGGATGAAGGCGTTGAGCACCAAGGCGAGTGACGTCGACGGCGATCGAATTGAGCCGTTGTCGTAGTCTGCTGACATGGAGTGGGCAATGCGGTGGGGATGATGTCAAGAGTGGAAACGTGAGGAAAGGAGAGTGAGGTGAAAGGAATGACGATAGTTGGAAGGAGGGATGTGAGTGGGATGAAAGACGAAGGGAAAGTGAACGTGTGGCGCGCAAGGGGCCTGGTACAAGTCATGTGGCCAGCCAGCGGGCTCACATACAGAAAATCTTATGTACAAAAGCCGTGGCCTAGGCCAGGCCAAGCCGGAGCCAAGCTGGGGTTGACGGCTTTGGCCCAGCCTGGGGTCTTAGAAAGCCAAAGCCGCCTCGGGCCGAGCCAAAGCTGGGGCTTTCAGGCCAAGTCGGGCCAGAAAAACCCTAATCCTTGTGAGCACTACATTTGTAAATACTCAGTGTAAATTTTATGGGTCAGTGTGAAAACTTTGGGGGTGAGATCAACCAATATTGCCTTTGTGGCCTTTAGCCACAGTGTTGAGCTTGCACTCAGTGGGCTCCACAATGTCCTCTAGACATTTTTGACTTGAAGCTGTATCTGAGACATTTAAATAAATTTCTTTTGGCTTTTTAACTTTTGGCACAGGCAATCAGAAACAAATGAGATGTGCATGAGATCAAGGTAAGAGAACTTTCAGGGCAACTTTCCCCTGTGAAGGGGGAGGATCCAAAAATTGTTATTCTGGGCCCTTTTGGGTCCTGCGGCATAGTGCATCACACCATGAAGGCACTTCACATGTTTTCTATGAATGGCATTCCATGTTAATGAAAAATGCACTGTTCTCTGCCATTGCACACTACATTCCAATGTGATCACATAGTCAATTGAAACAGTTTGACAATGCATCCTTGCCACATCTATTATAGATAGGGGTAGGGTAGGGGAAGGGAGTGTTATGGTGTCATGGCCGTTGGAGTGTTAGCTTAAAGTTCAGTGGGGCCAAGTCCCTGGGCTTGGTTTGATGGTTCAATGGGGACTGGCTCAAAGAGACTGGTTCAAGGGTTTAGCATCTCAAGATTAAGTCAGATAATGACTAATCCGCTGTTGAAAATGCACAGTGTGTGTGATTAGATAGCAGCAGATGATAAGATCACAGGCAGATCTATCAGACAATAGTTCAGTTTGGTTGACACAAAACTGATATAAATAGTGTACTTATCAGACAATAGCTACAATGTGTTATCAGTACTGCGAGATAAGATATCATAGAGTAAATACTGACTTCAGTTTGGTTGACACAAAACTGATATAAATAATGTACCTATCAGACAATAGCTACAACCCATTATCAGTACTGTGAGATAAGATATCATAGAGTAAATACTCACTTCAGTTTGGTTGACACAAAACTGATATAAATAATGTACCTATCAGACAATAGCTACAACCCATTATCAGTACTGTGAGATAAGATATCATAGAGTAAATACTCACTTCAGTTTGGTTGACACAAAACTGAAGTGATCTACATACTTTGTGGCATTCTTAAGTACCTGAGACCACCACCAACTACAGTACAGCTAACTACCATCATGGATCACCAAGTATGTCTGAGGATCAGTGGTAACTAGCTACTGATTGTTCTAAATCACCTCATCAGTGTAACTAATGCATGCTGCAGCATATGAGCTGAGCCAGTGATGCCTGGTCCAGGTTAGCCAATGCATCAATGCATCAGCATTGTGATTGCATCACAAAGCACCTGAGACTCTGAGCAGTGCAGATCTCAACATCTGCAGACAGAGTCAATCTCCTGGTTTTCACAGAAGAGGAGGATGATGAGAGAGAAGCAGAGAAGGAAGAGGAACACCAAGGTCCCTTGTGGTGAGCTCAAGTCAAGCAGAGTGTAAGCCAGCACAAGCAAGTTGTGATTGAGAGAGGATACAGAGCAAGGGATGCAACAGAAAATAGGACAAAGCTAAGCTTGGGGCATTCCCCAGCTTCTACAGGTGCTTAAATACTATATGTAGTGAGGCTGTACAGTACTACATGCAGAACAATAGATAAAACTAACCCAGTAGCAAAAAGGGATTGAACAATAGGTGAAACACAAAAAGGTGAAACAATAAGGGATGATCACAATCAAGGGATGAAATGGTAACCAAGGAGACAAGGGTGAAGTGTAGAAACAATAACAAAGAATCAAGGGTTAGTGATAGACCAAAAGAGGGGTAGATCACAACATCATGCCCCCTCATGCTTAGTTCTTCAAACTAATCAGTGTCAGGTCCTGACTTATGGAGATCGTCTCCTTTGCCTTCTAGCCAAGTGTCTCAAGGCCCTGTCTTGGGACAATACCCTCTGTAATTCCTGTGGGTCTTCCTCAGAATGCATTCCCTCTGACCATTACAGTAGGTGTGGGGTTTACTGTCATTTTCATGTGACCTTGCACTTGCCATTTTTGGATGTCATTTCGAGTGCGAAAATAAAACTGCTATATCTCAACAGTTTCTCAACAGATTGCCTTGAAACTTTGACAGTAGAACCTTATATGTTGTATCTAGGTGCAGCTAAAATATGGGAGCCCAATATCTAGTTCTTGAAATGTCGATTTTCAGGTGGTGACATGAGTGCAAAACTTTGAACTGCCATATCTCAACTGTTTCTGAACCGATTGACTTGAAACTTCGACAGTGGGATCCCATGTACTGTATCTAGGTGCAGCCCAAGAGTTGGGGTCTGATTCTTAGTTTTTGAAGTTTCGGTTTTTGGGTGTGATCTGAGTTTGAAATTTCGATCTGCCATATCTCAACCATTTCTCAATAGATTGCCTTGAAACGTGGACAGTGGGACCTTATATACTGTATCTAGGTGCAGCAAAAATATGGGAGCCTAATATTCAGTTTTTGAAGTTTCGAGTTTTGGGTGCCGAGCTGCGTGCGAAATTTCGTACTGCCATGTCTCAACCATTTCTCAATGGATTGTCTTGAAACTTGGACAGTGGAACCTCATGCACTGTAGCTAGATGTTTCACTCGTTGGATGTTCACATTTTGGGGTGCCAACCCCAAGCATGATAATATTACATTATCCCTACAGCTGAATCCATCCATCCATGATATGATATGACTATTACAACTGTACCGCACGAGAAGGGCACACTTAAGTTCATGGGGCTGGACAAGGACTGAGGGAAGAGTGAAAGAGACAAAATTGAAATGATGACACGAGGCGTGCGTCGAGGCAGCAATAGGCATCGGCATGGGTACATGTGTGTGTAGCTTCTTCAGTGAGTCTTCGGCCTCGCGTGCACGTGGTCACATCGTCGCAAAGGGGGGTGTGCACGTTCTGAGGTGTTGCCATGCGTTGGAACGTGGGCACAGTGTGGGGAAGCAGGAGGGAGGAGTGTGCTTGCGTCGTGTGTCAAATGTGTCGTCGTGACGTGGTGTTGCCAGGTGTCGGCCATGTTGCTGATATTGGTGCTGCTGCTGTTGTTGTTGTTGTTGATCCTGGTGCTGCTGTCATGGCAGAGGCTGAGGCATGGTCGTTTGAGGCAATGGGGTGGCGAGAGGCAAGGGCGTAGGCGATGGCGTTATGGAAAAGCGTGAGCGTCTGAGGGGGTGACTTGCGTGTTGCTCGTGCTGTCATCTTGTGGGTGCGGCGACGAGGTCTTCGCCACTGCAGGTGATGGCAGCGCTCGTGGGTGAGGTTGTACGTATGGATGGGGATGCGGTGGAAGGGGAGGAGTGGTGCAGTGTGGTGCTTGCATCAGCGACTTCTCCTGTGGCGACATCGTGGTGGTGGCTGGTGATCTTTCTGTGGGGCAGCGTTGAGGTAATGATGGGTGATGCTGGATGTGCGGGAACCGCAGGGACAACAGGAGTGGGCGATGTGAAGGCATGACATTTCGGCAACTGTACCCGCTGTTATGGGGCAGGGTGGGGAACGCGGCAGCGTGGGTTTTGCCTGGAGTCACGTAGAAGCGCAGCTGTGTGCGCGCATACATTGGGCAGCAGAGAGGTGATGTCATGCCGGGCGGGAGAGTGGGTAAACGCGCGCATGCACCGAGGGGGTCCAGGGGGCATGATCCATTCGTCGTGAAGGGAAGTAGGATGTTCACATCCTCAGAAAGCGCCGAAGAGTGTCCTGCCGGTGAGAAGGGACGAGCTATAAGAAAAGCACCAGGGGACCTATGTAGGAATAAGTCGGATCGCTTGTCTCTCTCTTGTTTTCCTATCTGTAGTCTCGTATTCGCAATCGCGGTTCCGGATTTTCTTTTCGCTTGTGCATGCTAGCACTTGGAGTGCTTACTCGCACATTCTCACGCTATTTGAATCTACGTATTGCTTATCCAAGTGGTGGTGACATCGTGCACGTACCTTTGGCTGATCCCACCCACAGTCCATATCACCCAGGTCTCTCCTGGAGGCAACCGCAACAGGAAGCAGGATGATTTGTATCAAATGACGGCAATCCGGGAGACCTTTGAAGAGACAGGTCTACTTCTTGCATCCTCAACATTGGAGTCCAAGGCACCTCTGAGCGACGTCGCTGTGGACATGTCGCGCTCGTCCCTTCTCACTGGCAGGACACTCTTCGGCGCTTTCTGAGGATGTGAACATCCTACTTCCCTTCACGACGAATGGATCAGGCCCCCTGGACCCCCTCGGTGTGTGCACGCGTTTACCCGCTCTCCCGCCTGGCACGACATCACCTCTCTGCTGCCCAACATATGTGTGCACACAGCCGCGCTTCTACGTGACTCCAGGCAAAACCCACGCCGCTGCGTTCCCCACCCTGCCCCATAACAGCGGGTACAGTTGCCGAAATGTCACGCCTTCACATCGCCTGCTCCCATCCTCCCTGCGGTTCCCACACGTCCAGCATTGCCCATCATTACCTCGACACTGCCCCACAGAAAGATCACCAGCCGCCACCACAATGTCGCCACAGGAGAAGTCGCCAATGCAAGCACCACACCGCACCACTCCTCCCCTTCCACTGCATCCCCATCCATACGTACAACCTCACCCACGAGCGCTGCCATCACCTGCAGTGGTGAAGACCTCATCGCCGCGCCCACAAGATGACAGCACGAGCAACACGCAAGTCACCCCCTCAGACGCTCACGCTTTTCCATAACTGTCAAGACTCACTGTTGAACTATCCAGTTCAAGAGCGAGGGATAAGCTCGAAGACGAGTCGATAGACGTCCAAGACCGCGTGGGCAAGGAGTAGAACCCAGAGGAGTAACAAATACCAGAGAGGTATTGTTACTGTGAGAGTAGAACAATCACGCAGGGAAGAGGCCAGGATAGTCACAAGGGGATGGTCCTTAAAGGAGTATCCCAGGAATGGAGAGTGCCGTAAACAAATGGACAGTCTGAGGACTGTCCGCTACTTTATTGAGCGCTTATATACTACAAGAGAGTTGCTAAATAGGGAACAAGTCATAACCTTGTTATCAAGCACAATAGAGTGATGAGTAAGAAGTCGGAGGACGCTTACTGAGCATGCTCAGTCATGCTCAGTCAGCTGCTGAGTAAGAAGCTTCTCTTGATGAGTAAGAGCTTCCATTGTCCACGTGTTCACTGCTTTAGTACACGTGCAAGCACCTGATTCATTTCCTGTTAGTAAGTTTAGGGCCGGTCATTTGAGGACTTGTAGTTTGGTTATGGAATAGTGTTATCTTATAAGGCCCTTATATAGTTCTATTAGGGTCCTTAGAGTCGACCCTAATACTTCTATTAAGGTCCTTAGTGTTGCCTTATAGTTCGTTCTATAGTTATTAGAGTTGGTCTAATAACGCGTTGTAGGGCTTTTGATACTAGGTTAGTACCTATTGTAGAGTTCCTAGGGTCGTTCCAAATGGTCCTTAGGAAGGCTCTAATACTGTCCTTAGTTGCTAGAAGGGTTGCCTTTAAGTGGGGCTTGCTGTATGTCGATTGTGCCGAGAATCGCTCGCGCAACAATGCGCGCGCGATATTGTGGACACCTCTACTCACCCCTTTTGCTCGTGTGAACAGGGTGGCATCATAGAGGCTGGGTTTCCTCCTATAAGGGAGGGTCCTTCAAGGGTCCTCCCCGGGGAATGGTTCATGACAATAACGCCATCGCCTACGCCCTTGCCTCTCGCCACCCCCATTGCCTCAAACAACCACGCCTCAGCCTCTGCCATGACAGCAGCACCAGGATCAACGACAACAACAACAGCAGCAGCACCAATATCAGCAACATGGCCGACACCTGGCAACACCACATTGCGATGACACATTTGACACACGACGCAAGCACACTCCTCCCTCCTGCTTCCCCACACTGTGCCTGCGTTCCAACGCATGGCAACACCTCAGAACGTGCACACCCCCCTTTGCGACAATGTGACCACACACGCACGAGGCCGAAGACTCACTGAAGAAGCTACACGCACATGTACCCGTGCCGATGCCTATTGCTGCCTCGACGCACGCCTCGCATCATCATTTCAATTTTGTCTCTTTCACTCTTCCCTCAGTCCTTGTCCAGCCCCATGAACTTAAGTGTGCCCTTCTCACGCGGTACAGTTGTAATAGTCATATCATATCATGGATGGATGGATTCAGCTGTAGGGATAATGTAATATTATCATGCTTGGGGTTGGCACCCCAAAATGTGAACATCCAACGAGTGAAACATCTAGCTACAGTGCATGAGGTTCCACTGTCCAAGTTTCAAGACAATCCATTGAGAAATGGTTGAGACATGGCAGTATGAAATTTCGCACGCAGCTCGGCACCCAAAACTCGAAACTTCAAAAACTGAATATCAGGCTCCCATATTTTTGCTGCACCTAGATACAGTATATAAGGTCCCACTGTCCACATTTCAAGGCAATCTATTGAGAAACGGTTGAGATATGGCAGATCGAAATTTCAAACTCAGATCACACCCAAAAACCGAAACTTCAAAAACTAAGAATCAGACCCCAACTCTTGGGCTGCACCTAGATACAGTACATGGGATCCCACTGTCGAAGTTTCAAGTCAATCGGTTCAGAAACAGTTGAGATATGGCAGTTCAAAGTTTTGCACTCATGTCACCACCTGAAAATCGACATTTCAAGAACTAGATATTAGGCTCCCATATTTTAGCTGCACCTAGATACAACATATAAGGTTCTACTGTCAAAGTTTCAAGGCAATCTGTTGAGAAACTGTTGAGATATAGCAGTTTTATTTTCGCACTCGAAATGACATCCAAAAATGGCAAGTGCAAGGTCACGTGAAAATGACAGTAATGCAATCCTTGTTTCAGTGACCCTTGACACTGCAATGTTTACAGATATGCTGATGATTCTGAAGTTGGAATCATTGTGCCTTGGTCAGACATGCAGGGGTAAGGGGGGTATTGGGGGTTCCAGCATTGTCTGAGAACATTTGTGGAAAATGAAAAGGGGCCCCCATGGGGGCATTGTTCTGAGACTGGTTGATGACTTGGGGGAGGTATTGGAGTGGGGGGGGTCAGGGAAAGAGGAGGATGGACAGGTGAGGTAGGGGAGGAGAGAGTGGATGGTTGTTTCAGAACCTCAATGTTATTGTAGCTTCCTACCAATGAATATAGGGACCTGTTTTATGAGTAAGGCCCCCATTGGTTGCCATAGTGTCAAGTTGGTGACAGACTTGGATGGACATGTTGTTAGTGTAGAGATGGCTGCAAATGGTGGCAGATTCTTTGGTAAAGGACTGGATCTCATGGATCTGGTTGGCAAGCTGTCATTGGAGTATGTCCATAGCTCCTTGGATGGTGGTACACTTGGCTTCCAGGACCTTCAATTGTAGTGAGCCAATATGAAGTCAGTAGACATCAGCAAGAGCGCCAGGGTCATGAAGATTTTTGAGTGCCTGAGCAATGTCAAAATGGAAGGGGTAGTCCTCAACTAGGAGGTGGAGGTCAGAGGCAGTGACAGAGGGATGAGGGTTAGAGACAACAGGTAGGGTGATGGGTTTTTCTCCATAAGCAGGTTCTCCTTGACCCATAGTTCCTAAAAGCATGGGTTTGTCATTCCACAAAGCAACACATTGGTGGATTTTGCTCCACCAAAGGCAAAAACACATGGAGCACCTTCATGGTGTGATGTGCTTCGCCTCCAGGTTTGGAAGGACCTGGGACAAAATTTTTGGAGACCCCCCCCTTTGTGGGGGACTTTGCCTAACATGTTTCAGAAATCTTAGTCTTGATCCCATGTCTTCTCCACCAGCCCCTGATTGCTCATACTGAAAGTCAAAAAGTCAAAAACTAATTTACTGTCTCAGATATGGATTGCAGCAAGAAAGTCCTAACTCTCAAAGGACACCACAGAGCTCACCTAATGCAAGCTTGATGCTGCGGCTAAAGGCCACAAAGGCAACACTATTTACTCAACCCCTGAAAATTTCCTTACTGTCTCATAAAACTTACAATCAGTATTTACAAATATTGTACACACAAAATGTACTTAAAAAAGCTTGGAAAACAAGCCACAAAGAATGAAGAGAGACAGAGTCTTGCATCTTGTTCTTGAAAAACACCTCTGCATGCTTCCCTCAGCTCCTGCTCTTGTGCACTGATCATTGCACCCTTGGACCTTTCCCCTCTTTCTTCACTAGGTTATAGGCCCTGAAGATGCCCAATAAATCAGTATGCACCCCATTCAAAACACTTAGCACTTACTTTGTATTATCTGAGCACCATGAGTGAAGACTTTAGGCCCCTTTTACCAACTGAGAATTCTTGAATCTTGAACTTGAACTTGGATTTCAGGATTTTCTGGGAGTGACAGAAATGACAGGTGTGATGTAAGTGACATAATAAACTAATATGAGTCTATTTCAAATATGAGTTATTTTTTGGTGTGATTTGCTGGGTTTACATGTGATATGTAAAATATTTTTTCTAACCCTTCCTTCCACTCCTTCCAAGTGGGGTATTGCAAGCATGTCATTAAGGCAGAATATGTGTCACCAATGTGTGGGTGCACATCTTTGTGCAAATTTTGTATGTGCAGCTCTGGTGAAAATGGGGCTGAAAGCACCCAGATGTTGAGCTTGAGTCGGACTGCTTGACCCTGAGTTTGATGCTGACACATCATGTGTAACCCCATATATGTGAATATACAAATGACAACAAGAGAAACATTAATTTATTATATACATCATATCACTTACATCACTCCTGTCACTCCTGTCACTCCTGGAAAATCCTGAAATCCAAGTTCAAGTTCAAGATTCAAGAATTCTTGGTTGGTAAAAGGGGCCTTAGAACTCCAATTACAAAGCTGACAGCAGATGGTTCAAACTGGGTCACCTACTGTGACCGAATGATGTGGGCATTGAGTGCCTGCAGCATGCAAGACCACCTCTCTTCCACATCAATCACTCAGGTGTATTGTCACCAACTGGGGGTGGTGTTGCTGACAAATCAGTTTACATGTGAGACATGTGCACTGAGTTGAGCAAGAACAAGAAGTTCCCACAAGGTTCAGGGATTTCAGTGACGACAATGCCAAGGCAATTGTGTACCATGGAGAGGAAAGACAAATGATAAGTCTTCACATTCAAAGACTTAGAGGATTGAGAGGGTTTCCAAGATGATTGCTTGATTGCTTGCAAGCCTACAAGTTCCAAAACAGAATCCAGTGAGATTTCACAGGAGAACAAGCTTGGGGCTTGTTCTCTGTTACAGACAGGTTTATATACATGTAGAATACTATATCAAATAGTATCCTTGAGGTAGAGGCAAGGAGATCATACTAGAACACACTGGAAACAGATGGTACATGTGAGGCATAATGAGTCATTAGAAATGCAAGGAACATGAGTCTTGTCCAGGTAGGCTTATCTGGTTGCTGGTTCGGTCCAATGTACCAGTTCTCATGACATGCATAAGGACACCAGGAGTATCAGGGGCATGGCCCCCAAGGCGCATTGGGCCTCAGACAAGGCCGTTGTCAAGCACATGATCATGACATCCGTGCCTGATACAGTGTTCAACTGCATCAAGGACAGTGTCAAGATGCGTACTGCTGATCACTAAGGACTCAGGAGCAGGTGGGCAAGGGTCAGAACAGACAGTATGCAGCATAAATGGTGTTGAACAGGAGGATGAGCCAAATGACTAGGAGATACCAGATGGGGACTGGTATGTGTTGCAGAAGGCAGAGGTGAAGAGTAGAGGCCAGTGCAGCAAGGGACTTTAAACAAGGCGGTCATTGAAGAGTACCTTGAAGACAAGGGAGGACTTTAGACTGAGCGGTCGCAGGGGAGTACCCAGGAAGATGAGAGTAACACAAATGGACAGTCTGACAACTGCCATGCTTCATTGGGGCTTATACAACGTGTACAGGGTCAATTACAAAGAACTGGAACTATTCTAGACCCTTTGGTACCATCCAATAGGACTACAGAGGCATAAACTTGCTTGTGTCAAGTTTCAGGCTTACTGAGCACATTACTGATCATTGTGGAGCAATGACATTATTATGATGTCACTGTGGAGCACTTAGTGAGCCTATGAGGTCACTGTGGAGTCACTCAGTCAGCCATGATGTCATTGGAGCCTTGATGATGTCAGATGAGTTATGCAACAGTTTCTAAGAGTTGGTGCCGCTGTTTCAGGTTCTTGGTGGCTGGGTGACCATGTGGTTGCCACGCGATGATTACCCGATTAGGAAACGGGTGCCTGGTTGTGTTATAGTGCCTTTGCAATAGTGATATCTTGCACCACAGGAGGGGTAGCCCAAGAAATGGAAGGGAGTTGGCAATGCGAAGTGAGAGAGGTCTCTCTTGAGTGAAACAGGACAATATTTGGCCAGGACCTGGCCTTGGTTTGTATCAGACAGCACCTGTGCACAAGATGTGTGGGATAAATTAAAAGGGATCTTTGAAGGAAGATCTAGAAACTTACTTGTTGACTTAGGAAGAAAGCTCCAGAACATGTGGTGTGGAGAAAACAACAACGTGCATGAGCACTTCAAAAAGCTCGCTGACATGTGCAAGCAGCTAGCTGCCATGGGTGAAAGCATTAGTGATAAACACTATGCTAACATAGTGATGGGGTCACTACTGGAGTCCTACAATGGTGCTCTCAACTCCATCTTGACCACCGCTGACATCGCCAGCAAAGACATAACCACCACATCCATTGTTCAACTCATCACGGACAAGTACAACAAATGCGCACTAAGAAAAGACAAAACTGATGGTGATGACATGTTTGCTGCAGGGTCCCAAAAGAAGAAAAACAAACATGACATTGAATGTTACAACTGCCACAAAAAGGGGCACATCAAAGCCAACTGCTGGGCCAAGGGCTGTGGCAAGGAGGGACAAGGACCAAAAAGAAAACCCAGTCGATGGACAGCACTGCTGGAGTGGCCAAGAAAACTGAAGACACAGAGGCCTGGGCAGCCATTGAGTGTGTCAAAAAAGATCAAGCCAATTATTTTGAAGATCTACTGGAGCAGAAGGACTGCAAAGGTCACAGCCACAACCAGCACAACACTGGGCATGCAAAGGATATGGAGGAAGTGTGGGCCATCATAGAGGAGGTTGGACAGGAAGGGGATGGGGCAATTCAAAGTGAAGGGCTGCTGCCCTGAAAAACTGAAGACTTATCAGCAGCTTCAGCAGGCAATACATGCACCAAGCACAAGGCCAAGCTCTACAACTCAGGCACCTCTACCCATATGTCACCCTTCCATCATCGTTTCATCACCTATCAGCCCATACCACCCAGACCCATAAGTGCAGCCAACAATCACATCTTCTACGCAATAGGAACAGGTGACCTGCAAAGTGACATACCAAACAGGTCATCAACCACACCTGTTACATTACACAATGCCCTCCATACACCAGATTTAGGACTCACCATTGTGTCAATAAGCCGCATTGCACGCTCAGGATACTCAGTTTCCAAGATAGTGCATGCAAAATCAAAAAGGCAAGCAGGGAAGAGGTGGGATGCATAAGCACAAGCCCAAATGGACTTTACAAAGTGGCTCACATGGCACAACAAGTGCACATGGCAATAGAACATGTGGACATTCTCACACTCCATCAATGCCTTGGGCACATTGCCGCAAATTCTATCCATGCTCTTGTCCACTCTAATGCAGTCACTGGACTGCAGTCAATAGATCCCCATTCCAATTTCTTTTGCAAGTCATGTGAGTATGCCAAGGCAACGCACAAGCCAATCAAAAAGGAGAGAAGCACTCCTCAGGCCAAGGCCTTCAGGGACAAAATACACACAGATGTGTGGGGGCCAGCCTGCACAATCAACCTCAGGGCATGCAAGTATTACATCACATTCACAGATGACCACTTGCAATACACCAAAATCATGCTCCTATGAATGAAGGACAAAGCCTTCGAGGCATACAGGATGTATGCATTGTGGGTCAAAACTCAATACAACATTGCCATCAAGCAACTCTGCTCAGACTGCAGAGGGGAGTACACCAGCAACAAATTCATGAATTTCCTCAAGGAACAAGGCACAGAGCAACGCCTCACCACACATGATACCCCTCAACACAACAGAGTGGCCAAGTCACTCAACCACCAACTCCTTGAATGCATACATGCCATGCGGCACCATGCACAACTTCCCAAGAATCTGTGGGGAGAAGCCATTCAATTTGCTGTCTGGCTAAAGAACCACACATCGACTCAAGTACTCAGTAATGTGACACCTCACGAATGTCTCTGTGGGGACAAGCCTGACCTATCAGGGGTACCAGAGTGGGGCCAATGCGTCTGGGTGCACAACAAAACTGGGTCAAAACTGGACGCACACACAACCAAAGCACATTGGGTGGGCTATGATGTTGACAGCACTCATGTGCACAGAATCTACTGGCTGGAGCGCAAAACTATCTCTGTGGAACGGAACATAGTGTTCGTACCCATAGCCACCCACCACCCATCTTCCAGCACCAATGCCATACTGCTCATGACACCTTCAACGCTGGCCAACATGCCAGCTACAATGCCACAGCCTGTGGCCGCAACTCTGCCTGTTGTAATCTACCCCCTTTTGTTCAGTTTGTCCCTGACCTCTCCCATTATTGATTCCTTTTGTCACCCTTGTCCCCTGTGGTTACCGTTTCACCCCCTGATACTGATGGTCCCTTATTGTTTTGTCTATTGTGTTTCACTATTGTGTTTCATCTATTGTTGAGTTGCTTTTGCTATTGGCTCACCTTTATCTATTGTTCTGCATATAGTACTGTACAGCCTTGCTACATACAGTATTTAAGTGCCTGTAAAAGCTGGGGAATGCCCCAAGCTTAGCTTTGTCCCATCTCCTGTCACATCCCTTTGCCCTGTATCCTCTCTGAATCACAACTTGTTTGTGCTGGCTCTTACCTTGCTTGACATCAACACACTAGGGGGAACTCTCGCGTTCCTCTTACTCCTCTCTTGCACTATCATCGTCCTCCTCTTCTGTGAAACCAGAAGATCGACTCTGTCTGCGGACTGAGTCATTGTCTGACTCAGCCTTGAGACACTAAACCCTTGAACCAAGTCACAGGGACTTGGCCCCACTGAACCTTGAGCTAATGCTCTTACGGCCACGATGCTGTATCACTGCCTCCCACTGGGACTCCCACTCTGAGCACACCCAGCACACCCAACATTGTTAGCAGAGGGGTTTCACCTCAAGCAGAGGATGACTTGGACCCAGAAATGAATGAGCAGCCTGAGACTGAGGAGAAAGAAAAAGAGGAGCAGGCAGTAACACCACCCAGCATTACTAACCAATCACCAGCACCCCTTTGCCAATCTCAACGAGTTCCAAAACCCTCGGATCACTACAAGAGAATCACCAGTGGCGAAGGCACAACAGACGGGAGGTGCCCCAACAGCAACAGAACTGCAACACATTGCTTGCAAGCATGGCACCCGAACTTCATGGGGTGCATGCTTGATCTCACCACTGAATCTACAGACCATGCATACCATGCAGAACTCAACAAAGCTGTCGCTACCACAATTCAGGAGGTGGAAGGCAACCCAAAAACACTCTCCAAGGTGCAAGCATGCACTGACTGGCCTCTTTGGAAAGAGGCCATGGACCATGAGATCATGGCACTCAAAAGTGCCAGAACGTGGAATGACAACCCACATCCAAGAAACAAGAACATTGTTGGATCCAAATGGGTTTTCCATATTAAACACAAGGCCAACAGAAGCATCAACAAATACAAGGCCCGACTGGTTGCACAAGGGTTCACTCAAGTGCATGGGGTCGATTACTTTGACACCTATTCCCCTGTCACCAAACTCGCAAGCCTGTGCACAATCCTCGCACTCTCTGCCCACCTCGACTGGGAAGTAGAGTCTTTTGATTTCAACAGCACCTATCTAAATGGTGAACTGGATGAGGATGAAGAGATTTATATGCTACTGCCTCCAGGATACAAGGGTGGGAAGGGCAAGGATATGGTGAAATGGCTGCACAAGTCATTATATGGGCTGAAACAGGCAGGGTGGAAATGGTACAACACCCTTTTGCATGCTCTCGCTGAACTGGGCTTTTGCATTAGCAACACAGACCCAGGAGTATTCCATGCTTGCGAAGGGAACCACATCCTCATCCTCGCCATACATGTCAATGACTGTGCTCTCACAGGCGATTCATCTGAGTTGATTGCCAAATACAAAATAAAACTCAACAGCAAGTACTCACTCACTGACCTGGGGCCCATTCATTGGCTCCTAGGCATCAAAGTATCATGCAACCAATCTGCACAAACCATTTCTCTATCCCAAACAACATACATCAACAGCATCCTCTTGCATTTTGCACTTCAAGACATGAAGCCATCCAACATGCCCATGGTCCCAGGAGTGACATACTCCAGGAACAACTGTCCACACAGCCCAGCCAAACTTGCCCAAATGAGGAAAATGCCATACAGGGAGGCCATTGGCAGTCTCATGTACACCTCCATCCCAACCTGTCTGGACATCACATTCACCATGGCAAACCTATCACAATACCTTGAGAATCCAGGCCACATCCATTGGGAAGCTGTAAAATGCATGTTCCAATACTTGGCTGGCACCAGGACATATGAGCTGACTTATGGTGGCAAATGTCATGATCTATTAGAATACACCAATGCAGATGGCACAAACCAAGAACATAGACATGCCATCTCTGGGCACACCTTCCTCATTGATGGAATGGCAGTATCCTGGAGCTCCTAGAAGCAGGAGCTCATCACTCTTTCCACTGCCAAGGCCAAATACATCGCCGCAATGCACACAGCAAAGGAGGCCATCTGGCTCCAAAGACTCATAGAGGAACTGTTCCAAGCACAAAGCAACCCCACAACACTCTATTGCAACAACCAGTCAGCACTCAAGTTCACTATGAGTGACAACTACCACACATGGACCAAGCACATTGACATTCAATATCACTTCATTCGGCACTCTGTCACTGACAAAGTGCTAAAACTAGTCTACTGTCTGACAGATGACATGACTGCCGACATGTTGACCAAAGCCCTTCCCAAATGGAAGGTGCTTTTTCATGTCTCCTCTCTGGGATTGCGTCAAGCTTGAGAGGGGAGTGGTGGATTTTGCTCCACCAAAGGCAAAAATGTGTGGAGCACCTTTGCAGTGTGACATGCTCTGCCTCCAGGTTTGGAAGGACCCAGGACATTATTTTTGGAGACCCCCCCCTTCATGGGGGACTTTGCCTAACATGTTTCAGAAATCTTAGTCTCAATCCCATGTCTGCTCCACCAACCCCTGATTGCTCATACTGAAAGTCAAAAAGTCAAAAACTAATTTACTGTCTCAGATATGGATTGCAGCAAGAAAGTCCTAACTCTCAAAGGACACCATGGAGCTCACCTAATGCAAGCTCGATGCCGTGGCTAAAGGCCACAAAGGCAACACTATTTACTTGACCCCCAAAAATTTCCTTACTGTCTCATAAAACTTACAATCAGTATTTACAAATATCATACACACAAAATGTACTTAAAAAAGCTCAGAAAATGAGCCACAAAGAATGAAGAGAGACAGAGTCTTGCATCTTGTTCTCAAAGAACACCTCTGCATGCTTCCCTCAGCTCCCGCTCTTGCACACTGATCATCACACCCTTGGACCTTTCCCCTCTTTCTTCACTACACATAAGTAAGGTAGTAGGCATCATCACCCATTAATGTTGATATAAAAAGGGGGAACATGTGTATATAGTTTGTAAATAAACCAAGGGGGTCTGGGGTGAGTGGGATCTGCTTCAGTGGAAGTGGGCAGAGGACTTCCTTCACAGATAGCAAGTGGGTTGAGGGTGGTGGAGAGGTCTTGACGTTCGGCTTCATTGGGGATGATGAAGGTACATTGGTCAATGATGTGTTGTATGACTTTGGGTGAGAGGGGTTCTTGTTTGATGGTGGGGGAGGGGGTGAGAATAGGTAGGAGAGATGATGAAGGGGCTGGGGAAGACATGGGAGTGTTGTAAGTGGAAGTAGCATGTTTGTGGTGCCAAGCTGACCACTCAGAAGGAGTGGGGGGTATTTGTATGAAGTGATCATACTATGTGATTCCATACTAAGTCCATAAGTACTGCCCTTTGAATGGGCAGATAAAACTCAGAAAAACAGGGGTCCATCATAAGAAGTTGGAAACCACAGAAGTCACCAGGGGAAAGAATTCTGGAAAAAAGTTGTTCCCTGGAAGCTAAATTAAAAATGGTATATCCATGGGTGAGGATAGTGGGGTCATTCACAGAGTAAGAAGGGGGCAGTGGCTGAGATTGTGGGTGATGCAGGGATGGGGACAGGTAGGACTGAAGGTATGGGGGTGATGGCTTGCATGGCAGAGACAGCAAAAGGGGCAACAGGGATGACAGGAGCAGGAGTGGGCAATGTGGAGGTGATGGTGGGCGAATGGTATGTCAAGTCCAAGTCATCTTTATCACAAGCCCACTGGTCATGTGGGTCTTGACCACTTCATCTACAATATCATATTGGCAAAACCCATTGAACCACCACTACAGAGGGTACAACTGTCAAGAGTACAAATAACACAACACTAACAACACCCACAATACTTGTACCAGCCATGACAGTCCAAGGGAGAAACAAGATAAAGTGCATCAAGTAGGGTTGTATATATGTCTCTGTCAGATAATTCAGTCATTGACAAGCAGACCAAATCACCATTTTGTCAAATGTGATACTTCATTGCCAAAAATGTGAGCTCAATTGGGTTCAAATCAGGTGAATATGGAGGCAGGAATTTGCAATGCATTCCCCTGGTGGAAGTAGGTCATGTCAAACACATTACTAGTCTTGTATGTTATTACAAACCTTGACTCAATCATCTTGACAATATCTGCATGCTTGTGAATCTGACAATTGTCCATAACAATGACAGAGTTGGGGCCTGTTGGATGAAGGCTCAGTCTTGTATATGAAAGACTGATATTAGGTTAGTAAGCTAACCTGTTGGACAAAGGCTATGTACATAATGAGTATATGTAAATGGTAAAGGAATGTGCTACTGACCTCAGTCTTGTATATGAAAGACTGAGGAAAAAGGAACGGTGGTATCAACACGGCATTCTAACTATCCGGTCCGTTCGGTCTGTTTCTCTGCCATGTGGTGGCTGCATTTCCAACACGCCCCCTCACCCCTAGTGGCGTATTCCCATCTCCTGCATAAAATGCTCATGTTTCTCTTGACTCAACCCCTTTGTCAGCACATCTGCAAGTTGTTCCCCAGTAGGGATGTAAGCGAGTTCGACTTCGCAGAGCTCGACTTTCTGGCACAGGAAGTGGTGTCTCACTTCAATGTGTTTCATGCGGTCATGGAACTCCGGGTTCTTCATGATGGCGATGGCTGACTGGTTGTCGATATGTAGAGTGGTGGGGAGATGTGTGTCTTCACCCAATTCGGTGAGTAGACGTCTCAGCCAAATGGCCTCTTTAGAGGCATGTGCTCCTGCAATGTATTCTGCCTCAGTGCTCAACAATGCAACTGAGGCTTGTTTCTTTGAGCTCCAACTCACAGCCCCTCCTGCCAACATGAAGACGAAGCCCGATGTGGACTTGCGATCGTTCATGTCGCTGGCCCAGTCTGCATCCACGTACCCGACTAGGGTTGGCTGAGTCCCAAGACTGCGTTGGAAGACTAGGCGTTTGTCACTTGTGCCTCAGATGTATCGGATGGCGCGGTCGAGTGCACATTGATGATCATTTCTGGGGCACGCAGTGTGTCGTCCAAGGGCTGCGACAGTGAAGGCGAGGTCAGGTCGGGTGCCTAGCATGAGGTACATGATGGCCCCGAGTGTGCGTTGGTAGGACTTGATGTCCACATCCAGTGCATCCACTTTCAGAAGGTGTTCATTTGCCAGCATGGGGGTGCTGATCGGTCGAACGTCCAACTTCCCTAGGCATTGAAGAACTTCTTCAATGTATTTCTCCTGAGAGAGTGCTATCCAGCCCTCTTCCCGGTTTCACGTGACATGTACACCGAGTATCCAGGTTATCTCCCCTAGGTCCATCATCTGATACTTCTGTTTTAGTTTGTTTTTGTCAATGTTGATGGAATCTAGGTCATCAGAGACCATGGTGATATCATCAACGTAGAGCGCAATTATGGACAGGCGCTCGCGGTTACGATGGACGAAGATGGCATGGTCGGCATCAGTGTGGGTGTAGCCCATTTCACCTAGTGAGTCTTTGATTGTTATGAACCAAGGCCAGGACCTGGCCATAGATTGTCCTATTTCACTCAAGAGAGACCTCTCTCACTTTGCATTGCCGACTCCCTTCCATTTTCTGGGCTATCCCTCCTATGGTACAAGATATCGCTATTGCAAAGGCACTATAACACGACCAGGCACCAGTTTCCTAATCGGGTAATCATCGCGTGGCAGCCACATGGCCACCCAGCCATCAAGGACCCGAAACAGTGGCACAAACTCTTAGAAACTGTTGCATAAATCATCTGACATCATCAAGGCTCCAATGACATCATGGCTGACTGAGCGACTCCACAGTGACCTCATAGGCTCACTAAGCGCTCCACAGTGACATCATAATGATGTCATCGCTCCACAATGATCAGTAATGCGCTCAGTAAGCCTGAAACTTGACACAAGCAAGTTTATGCCTCTGTAGTCCTATTGGATGGTACCAAAGAGTCTAGAATAGTCCCAGTTCTTTGTAATCGACCCTGTACACTGTATATAAGCCCCAATGAAGCATGGCAGTCGTCAGACTGTCCATTTGTGATACTCTCATCTTCCTGGGTACTCCCCTGCGACCGCTCAGTCTAAAGTCCTCCCTCGTCCTCAAGGTACTCTTCAACGACCGCCTTGTTTAAAGCCCCTTGCTGCACTGGCCTCTACTCTTTGCCTCTGCCTCCTGCAACATGTACCAGTCCCCATCTGGTATCTTCTAGTTGTTTGGCTCGTCCTCCTGTTCAATGCCGTTTACGCCACGTACCGTCTGTTCCGACCCTTGCCCACCTGCTCCTGAGTCCTTAGTGATCAGCAGTACGTGTCTTGACATTGATGTTCTCATACCAGACTCTCCCCCCTTGCTTAGTCCCATAGACGGCTTTGAGTAGTTTCAGTACCATGCCGTTTGGAATGTCGAAGCCGGGAGGTGCATCCATGTAGATTTCATCTTTCAGCTCTCTGTTCAAGTATGCTGACTTGACATCCATCTGATGGACCTCTAGGTTGTGCGCAGCGGCTAGGGCGAGGATCGCACATAGGGACGCAAGTTTTGCGACAGGCACGAAGGTTTCATCGAAGTTGATACCTTCGATCTGGGTGAATCCCTGCACGACAAGGCAAGCTTTATATTTGATTATTGTTCCGTCCGGTCCCCTCTTTATTTTGAAGACCCATTTGCTGCCAACTACCTTTTGGTTTTGTGGCCGTGGGACAATTTCAAACACATCCATGGACTCGAACATGCGACGCTCATTGTCGCAAGCCATTTCCCATTCCACCGCATCGGGGTGGGACATGGCTTCTGCATACGTTTTTGGGTCAGTGGTCACATCAATGTGTGCCACGTTTCCTTGTTTGGTACGTTTCTTATGTTGCGTGTACAATGTGATGGAATACTGGGGGTTGTCATCGCGAGTTGGTGCACGCATGGTACGCCTCGGTCGTCCAGAAGTGGGCTGGACAGGTATGTTGTCCACTTCGTATGGTGTAGGTTGTACTGCTTGTATTGATGGCTGGGCAGGTGAAGCGGTGTCGACCGCGCATTGTGGTTCAGCGCACGGTGGTAGTTCTGCCTCTACTGTCAGTTGTGGGCCTTCCGCCCCCTCAATCTCATTTTCCACCCCATCTGCCTGTTCATTTTCGCTGTCTGAGTCGGATTCGAGGACTGTCCGCTCAACGTGCAGAATTGCTGGGCCCCCTTCATCGAATACAATGTCGTGCGATTCAAGGATGCGGTGAGTGGGCCGGTGGATGAGTTTGTAGGCTTTCCTCTGGGGAGCATATCCCAGGAGTGTGCACACCAGTGACCTCACATCTAACTTGGTGCGTTTATCCTCCGGGATGTGGACAAACGCACGCGCGCCAAAGACGCGAAGCCATGAGAGGTCAGGTTTGTTCCCACTCCAGGCTTCCTCGGGTGTCATGTCATCAAGTGCACATGTGGGGGTGACGTTGTGGATGTGCGCTGCATATTCAAGGGCATGGAGCCAGAAGGACTCGGGCAGCAAGGCGTCCATGAGCATTGCCCGGACTTTGTCCAGGAGCGTCCGGTTCATACGTTCCGCGATGCCGTTATGCTGAGATGTGTCTAGGGTGGTGAGTTCCAGCCTAATTCCTTTCTCTGTGAGGAACTTCTGAGACTCTTTCCCAGTGTATTCGCCCCCTCCGTCGGAGCAGAGGACTTTCAGCCGCTGGCCGGTTTTGACTTCAGCACATGCCATGAACGCTTTGAGGTGCGCAAGTGTGTCGGATTTGAATTTAAGTCCACCAACAAACACTTTCCTTGACTTGTCATCCACAAAGGTGGCAAAGTACTCATGACCCTGGGGTGTTCTAGTGGGCATCTTCCCACAGATGTCAGAGAAGACGCAGCCTAACACGACATCAGCACACGTTTCTGTCACCTTCAAGATTTCGAGGCACATTTGCTTTCCCTTCAAGCATGGCTCACAAATACTGGTGGTGAGTCGCTTTCTGGTAATCTCCATCCCTTTCACCATCCCTTTCTTCAGCATCCGGGTTATGGTGTCGGTATTCAAGTGGCCGAGACGCCAGTGCCAAACATGTAGGGAGGCCTTGGATGTTTTGAGGCGCGCGGTGAGGGCGACTGCATATGGCTTGTCGCCTTCCACGGGGAAGTGGTCCAGCATCACGATGCGTGCAGACAGGGACTTGGGGGAGGATATGGCCATGACATATAGTGTACCGTGTAGGGACCCTTCACATATTAGCTGGTTCTGTTCATATATGCCACATGTCTGACTCTGGAATCGCACTTCTGCGCCGTGTCGAGCCAGATGGGAAACTGACAAGAGATTTCCATGTAAGTCTGGGATGTGCAGGACGTCGTGGAACATAACGTTGCTCCACACACCGTTTGCGCGCATTTGGACTTGTACTTGGCCAACTCCAATCGCAAGGAATAGAACTATTATCTCCAAGCATGACTTGAGTTGGGTTTGGGAGAGTGGTATATTGGTTGAACCATTCACGGTGAGAGGTCATTATGCGAGATGCCCCAGAGTCGATGAGCCAACTGTTAGCAAGGTTGGCTGTTCGAAGTTCATCCTGGGTCTTTAACGCGTGGGCGGTGGTCAGGTCAGGATTGTCCCCAACTGCATGGTATAATCTAATAACATAGTTGGGATCTGGGACGTTGGCGATCGCGGCGCTGGTAAGTGTCAGCGATGTGGACATCGGTGATCCCGGCACGCTAGCATCAGTGGCTGTGACTTTTGCCTTCTCGGTGGGTTTCCCGTGGAGTTTCCAGCACTCCGTTACTTCGTGTCCCTTGCGCTTGCAGTGGGTGCACTTTTTGTTATTTTTCTTGCTTTGGTTGTTTTTATTTTTCTCCTTTTTACCCACCTTGGCAAAGTAGGCCGCTGCAGTGGTACCAGTCGCACGGATCCAGCGTTGTTCGTTCGCCAGGATTTGGCCGATGACATAGTCGGTACTGAGCTTGTCGGAGGGCATGGAATACAGTATGGTTTTATGAGTTTCCAACGTTTCCGGGAGTGCAATGATGATCATCCATGCGAGAAGTTTTTCGGGTATCGGGTATCCGAGTGTTTCGAGCGTGTGTGCAAGCTGCATTTTGTGCTCGAGCTGGGGGAGCCATTGCTTCGGTGTCTGAGAGGGTGGTCAGATATAGGTCTGACAATAAGTGGGGCGACTTGTTGGTCGCCTTGCCCT